>PISX010002499.1:0-158903 GCA_004024625.1 Mellivora capensis | reverse complement strand
AGCGCCTCCCATCCTTCGTCAGGCGCCTCAGTGTTTAGTGTTTGAGCTGCTTACGTTAAGCAGACTTGGGCTTCCGTGGCTGCGACAGGCTTGAAATAGAAACGATGGGCCAAGCTCTAAAAGGCAGCGGGGGTGGGGGTGGGGTGATCGGGAGAGGCCTGGGCTGTGGCCGGGAGGTGGAAGAGGGACTGGCAGGGACGCGCACCGCAGAGACTCTGGCCCCGGGAACCAGGAACAAAACAGCCTCCTGGGCCCTTGAGCCGGATGGAGGCATAATTAGTCAGAGTGTTTGTAATAATACACTGAAAGTTCTACTCAGGCTTAATAGCTGCCTGTAAAAATTCCAGGAAGTCCATTTGTAGTTGGGGCTAATGAGGGTTAAGAACCCTCCAGGCTGCCCACAGTACTCTCCGTGAGGCCCCCCAGGAGAGGGCTGTTTGCTGCACCACTGATTTGGGAACCGTTTATCTACTCGGGATCATCTTTCACCAAAGCCCTTATCAGTGTTTTTTTTGGCTACTGCTTTCTGGGTTTTTCTGGTTTTTTTTGTTTGTTTGTTTTGTTTTGGTTTTTTTGTTGTTTTTTTTTTTTTGTTTTAAACAAACGAGAGCAGATTATGTGTGTTCCAAGGCTGTGACTCAGGTTAGCTGTCTGCCAGCTGGGAGCAGGGTCCTCTGGGGCCAGCCCTCGCCTTGCAGAACTGTGGGGGGGGGGGGCTTGCCAATGAGAAGGATGAAATGGAAGGAGGCATAACTCCCTTTCTCCCAGGGCCTGCTGGGGAGCAGCTCAGTCGGGGTGCGAGGCTCTGGGGAGGACTTTGGCTGGCAAAGGAATGAGTGGGTTCAAGGCAGCCGAGGCGGGTGGAAGAAAGAGCAGAAAGGAACTGGCCAGGGGAGGGGAAGGAGAGCCGCTCCAGGGGAGGTGTGCTGGAGACTCCTAGAGAAGCTGGGGGAACTGAGGCACACGGCGGTGGAGGGAGGGCAGCACGGGGCAGGAAGGAGGATAGGGTGAAGCTGTGTTCTGGGCTGCGCTGAAACTCGGGTTAAATCTAAGTCACTCTGATCAAGAAGAGGCTCAAACGGTGTGACCTTAGGGGCTGCCCGGGAGGCTGAGTCGGTGAAGTGTCGGCTCTTGGTTTTGGCTCGGGTCACGAACTCCTGGGTCATGAGACGAAGCCCCGGGTGGGGCTCGGGCTCCTTGCGCAGCTCGGAGTCTGCTTGAGGTCCTCTCCCTCTCCCACTCCTTCTCCCCTTCCCACTTCTTCTCCCCGTCCCCACTCACACACACACACACACTCTCTCTCTCTCTCAAATAAATAAATCCTAAAAAAAAAAAAAAGAAAGAAAGAAAAGGTGTGACCTTGGGAAGGGTGTTCGGTCCTAAATCCATTCACTCATTGGATCTGGGGGCTCAGACCTGCCACAAACTGGCTAATAATCCTGAGTACTCCTCCTCCCTCCTTCTGAGGCTTAGCCTATAATGTGAGGGGGGCTGGACTGGATCCCTGGTTCTAAACCTTTGCTGCACATTAGTACCACCCGGAGGACCATGCCCAGACCAAGGAAATCAGGTTAGATTCTTTGGGAGTGGATCTAGGTCTCCCACAACCTGGAATACTGTCCACAGCCAAGTTTGAGGCCCTCGGGGCTAGATGGTCCCTAAAGGTCTCCTTCAGCCCTGCCATTCACTAAGACTTTGAGGAAAGGAGAGAGAGGGTGATTGGCAAGCAGTCCTCAGTAGAAGCAAGGCACGGACCAAACGGCCTCTTAAGAGTTCCACTGCCCATGCAAGTCCATGATTCTGCCCGTGCAAGTCCATGATGCTGCCCATGCGAGTCCATGATTTGAGACTCCACGGGGAGACACAGGCTCTTGGTACCAAGTTCCAGCCACCTGTGTTTCTTGCCTCCTTAATCCATTCCAGAAATATTTACTGAACACCTACTATGTGCCTGGCACTGTTCAAGGTGCTGGGGATCCAACAGCAAACAGACCCTCTCTTGTGCTCAACTCGTGGAACAGACCTAAAATCACAGGCAGGGGAGAAGGGGGCAGGATGGTGCAGAGAGCCAGACGGGAGGGGAAGTTTGAGAATTGGGTGATTCACACAGACTTCCCCAAACTCATACATCATTTCATCGAACTGAGTGATGAAGTTACTGGGGACCTGTCCTTGTTACATTAATCTCACCTTCCTTTCCTCCTTCCCTCCTTCCCCTCCTACGGGGGAGCCATCAGTCTCTGCATTTAGCAAGTCAGTTCCAACATGTGGGGGGCCAGGGGGGTGGTAGGTGGTGACCAACGCTGCCAGGCAACTCTCGGACACCAGCAGGGAGTGCTCCAATTTAACTTACGCTGACAGTACCTACTGGAGACAGGGTCAGATCCTGTAGGGTAAAGGCTCAGTCCAGGAAAGCTCTGCCCCCATCCCCACTTCAGATACAATTGCAAGTTCCCTGGACTCCCGACTGACTGGCTATAAATCAGAGGTTCCCACGATCCCCTCCTTGGGTTTGATTAATTTGCTACAGTGGCTCACAGAACTCAGGGAAACATTTTAGTGACTAGTAAACTACCAGTTTATAACTCAGGAACGAGTGTATGGAAGAGACACATGGGATAAGGTATCGGGAAAGGGCTCAGGGCTTCCATACCCAAGTGAGATACTCTCCCTGAATCTCCACGTACTCACCAACACAAAGCTCTCAGGACCCAATCTTCTTGGGGTTTTATGGAATTTTTAGTGCATAGACCTGATTGATTAAATCACTGGCCATTGGCTTCTGATGCAACCTCCACCTCCTCTCCCCTTCCCAGAGGTAGATGTGTGTGAGGGGGTGAGACCAAAAGTTCTATCCTTCTAATCATATGGTTTGTTCCCCTGGCAACCAGTTACCCATCTTTAGGTAATTTCCAGAATTCTCTCATTACCATAACCAAAGACACTTCATCACTCTTATCACAGGAAATTCCAAGAGTTTTAAGAGTCTTGTGCCAGAAACAGTGACGAAGACCGAATATCTATTTCTTTTTATGGATCACAGTATCACAGCAAGCAACCCAAGGGTCAGAAAAAGTCTGCTCCCCCGGCCCAAACTCATACTCCCGGGTATCCGTCATGTCTTCCCAATTCAGCATGAGCCCCTCACAGCTGAGGACTGGTCTCAAGTCTCTGGGGGAGCAGATGGTGTAGTTCAGAGTGTGTGGGCTAGAGACAGATATCCTGGATTCAGTCTTAGCTCTGCCTCTTGCTGGAGGCTATCATGATGTGAACTGAGCACTGTCCTAACAGCACCCCAACTGCCCCCCTCAGCTCTGCACCTTCTAAATGGGGACCATAATAGCACCACCTTTCACGTTGCTGTGAGGACTAAGGACGTGGTGAAGACAAAGGGTGTCTGGCACCTGGTAACACTCGGTAGGTGGTGACTCTGACTGTCCTCAAGCGGGAGTCGTGCGTGTTCTGATTAGGCTCCTGGAGAGACCCGCGTGGCTGTCTGTTGTGGTGGCATCTGTTCTTTCTCGTTTGCCATCAGGGCAGGCATCGGATACGTGGGTCAGGAGAGCGCTGGCTGTCGTAACAGGGAGATCCTGAGATCCCAGCGGCTTCACCCAGCAGGAGTTCATGCTTCTGTCCTGTGCGGGCTAATGGCATGGGGAGGGAGGAGGGAGGCTCTGCTCCACGCAGTCGTGTAGGAGGCCAAAGGCTCTGTCACTCTCGAGGAAGGTCAGGACTGTGACATCCAAGTGCCACACAGGCTGGGAGAGGGCAGGATCACAAGGGAGCCTTTTGTGGGCCAGGTCAGGAAAGGCATCCTTTAGTCCCCTTCCACTGGCCAGAACTCAGTCACGTCTCCATTCTTTCCTAGCTATGCAACCCTTGGCAAGACTGAGCCTGGGAATGGGGCCAGGAAGAAGTGCTTGGGGGCCTCGAGCATCTGGCCCCCAGGGGTCTTCTGAGCTGGCAAGATCCGTCTCCTGATCTCAGGCACCCAGGACCCACGGCGCTTATCTCGTCTGGGATGGGCCCTGGGACCACTGTGCCTATATAGAGCTCCCTCTTCCTGTCTTCTTCGTCTATGACCTTCTCTAGTTACTTTCCTCCAATTCCTGTTCTCTCTCCAATAGCACGTACCCTCTGATGAACTCCTGTGGTTGGAGAGAGGTTAATTGTTTGGCCATCGAGGGCTTTGGTGGAGAGGTGCCCTAGGGATTCAGTGACAAAGGATGTTGGGGGAGGGGGATGTCAGCGGAGGAGCCTTCCAGGGAGCTGTGGCCACCTCCACCTGCTTCCTGAAATCAGAGTCTGATCCCAGGCCCCTGGGTTCCCAGGGACCCGGGAGAGCCCTTAGCCCTTGATACTGTCCCCTGAACAGCAGCAACCATATTGCCTAGGAACTTGTTGGAAACGCAGATTCTCAGCCCTGCCTTAGACGTGCTGAATCAGAAAACCAGCTCAGAAAGACTGATAAGCTCAGAAAGACTGTGTGGCCCAAAGCCACACAGCCGGTGAGAAGCAGGACAGAAGCGTTTGAGCAAGTCCTTAGGGAATTCTGGCCCGCACGTGTGAGCATCCCGGCCCCAGGTAGGAGAGTGCGTCACACTGCCACCCAGCGCCTGCAGAGCAAACAACAGCCCAGCCTCCCGCCGGACTAACTCAGGCTGAGGGGGCAGCGGTGCTATTACACAGAGTGGCTGGAAAGTTCTGGAAAGCACGGGGGAGTCCACAGGGGTAGAAGGGGACTCACCCAAGTCTAGCCTCATGGACAGGTGTTAAGACTTAGCCTAGAGTCCAGCCCAGAGCCAAACCAAACTCTTTTGCTCGAAGGCCAAACCCACCCATGTTTACTTGACCTGGGGACTCGGCCAACGCGGCTGGGGAGGCTTCTACCATCAGCCTGATGACCCCCTCAGGGGCAGGCTCCGTCAGCCTCACAGCGCACCAGAAGAAGCGGAGGACACAGAACTCCACCTGGGACCCTGCCAGCGAGGACCGTGAGGGCCCAGGGCTGGCTCCACCGGGAGCTTGAGGATCTGAGAGGGGTGGGGGCGGGGAGACACTGGAGGGAGAGGAGAAAATGTGATGATCCCTCAGGGGGCAGCCCTCTCCCGCCTGTGTGATGGGGAACTGCGGGGATGCAGGTGACGTCTGAGCTTGAGGAGGAGGAAGTGCCCGGAGACGAAGACCACGTGCTCTCTCCCTTGTCCCTGGGCCTCAGACACAGCGGGGGCCAGAGGCTCGGCCCTCTGGGGACTGACTCTGATTTGTCATTTTTATGGAAGGAACGAGTGGCTCTGGGGTTCCCAGGGGGTGTGCCCAGCTTGTTGGCTAGGCAGCTTCTAAGGGAGGAGGTAGGACACAGGACCCGTGTCTATAGAGGATCCTACACCATGTGGGGGACTTGAAGTCATGGTCTCCATTCTTTCCTAGCTATGCAACCCTTGGCAAGACTGAGTCTGAATTTACTCTTCCGCAAAACGGTTGTAATTAGTGAGGCTCCAGAATTTTCCATAGGAGGCACTTAGGGGGCCCTCAGGAAGGAGGTGGGCGTGCTGGGAAATTGTCTGCAAGCACATATACACCATTTTACTTAGATTACAGGCCTGTGGGGGCGGGGTGAATGGGGGAACTCGAGGCAGGGCTCGGCGGAAGCCCAGCCTTCTTTCAGTGCTGCTGTGGTTGTAGGAACCAAAGCGGCCTCCGTCACAGGGGCAGATGAGATCATGTGCATGAACGCCTTTGGGAATTGTTCTCAACAGATGGGGCTTATTATTATCCCCTCCTAAAGTAGGACCCTAACTGTTTAGTGGGGAGCCTGGCCAGCCCTGCTAGCCAATGGGTCGGCGATGTTGCTCATGGACCCTTCCGCAGAGGGGCCACACCGAGCCCTCTCCCCAGCCCTGGATGATACTTCAGTTGGTTATCTGGGGGCTCCTTCCTAACCCAGACCTGTGGTTACATCTTCTGAGCCCCCAAAGCACTGTTTCAGGAGGAACCTCCCCACTTACCAACAGCCCAGGTAGTCCCCCAAACAGGCGGTAAGAACCTTCCTAGGCAAAGGTGGCCACAGCTCAGTTGCTTCAGGGGCTCGTCGGATGCTCGTGAAAACTTCCACAGCCCCATCCCCGGTCCGAGGAGTCAGTTTCTGGGAACAGGCTTGAACCATCTGTGGGGTTTTTTCGTTTGGTTTGGTTTTTTAATCAAAGGCATCCCTAGTTACTGTTGTGAAACTACGTGTGAGTCTCGGACCGGGGTGTTCATGGGATCTGGTCTGTTCCTGCAAACCCCTCTATTTCGGGAGAATCTTTCCCGTTTCTAAAGAGCTCACCTGTCCGAGGAGGGTGCTGACGTGAAGGAACGGGCAAAACCTCCCAGCCACGTGTCCTTTAGGAAGGAAAGTCAGCCCAGACTGTGCAGGAGACTGGAGATTAAGCGGAGAAGGGGGAAGGTCGGCTTCTCAGGGCATTCGGGGCTGTTGCTAAGGACAGACCCACCTGGGCCTGTGGGGAAGGACAGGGAAGTAGAGGTCTCTCAAGGGGCACAGGTGCCTGCTCCTGTCAGACTCGGCTCAAGCATCAACTCTGCGGGCAGCCTACCCTCACCTGCTCCCTGCCCGCCTCACCTTTGCCCACCTCTGTCCTCGCTAAAGTACCAGAGCGTGAACCGGGCACGGACTTCCCCGGTCCCCAACCACACCCACCTTTTCATTGCTCAAAAATACCATGTCTGTCCTCCCCAGGTTACTCTCTCAGAAGAAAGGTGCTTGTTTCAACCCAGGAGTTCTCCCTGTTGGAAGTGGTGAGTCATTACCCCCCGCCGCCCCTCCCACCTCTTCTCTCCTTTGCTGCCTTTTCTCCGGACCAGGTAAGGGTGCTGCTTGCTTTCGTGGCTTAGTGGCAGTCAGGGGCTGTGGGGATGGGGTGTCTGCTGTCTTCACGGCGGGGGGGAGGGGACTGCTTTCCTTGAAGCCAGTTTTTCTAACCCCGGTGCCCCTGCTCCCACCTGTAACCCGCCCCGTTTCCTGAAGCAGGAAAGGGGAGGGGGCAAGACACAGCGAAGGCGGACACTCTCCAGGGGTCAGCCTGGCCCTCCCTGGGCTCCGTGGGGGAGGAATTTTGTCCCTGAACAGAAGCCAAGGCCTCTGGCTGTGGTCCCCACAGGCTGGAGATGGGCCAGCGGCACCACCTGCCTTCCTTCCCCGCCATAGCCCCCGATGCACCTGCTGGGCTCCGAACCGGCTGGCTGGCTGAGAAACCAGATCCCTACCTTGTTCCTCTTCACTGGGGACTCACAAAAGCCTCCCATCTGGACAGGGAAAAGAACAACCAGGTCATGTTTCCAGTCAAGCCCCAGGGAGCATTTCTGGGGCAGCTAAGGGGAGCATCTGGGGGGGGGCGCAGAGCCCAGGTAGAACCACCTGAAGAGGCCACGTGCGTGTGCAGCCCGCCTGGGGAGCGGCTGGAAAGCTGTTCTCACTCCAAGTGTGGTCCTCCGACCAGCAGCGTCTCCTCACCTGGGGACTTACCAGGAATTTGTGATCTTGGGCCTCGCCTCAGACCTGCCGAATCAGAACCTCTGGGCTTGGGGCTCAGCACTTCGTGTCTCAGTAAGCGGTCCAGGTGACTCGGAGGACACCGGAGTTGGAGAACCTTTGGCTAACATGGGCCATGTCCCAAGCCCAGAGCCCTGGGCGACTCCAGCCAGAGCAGCCTCCGCCATCTCGCTTCTGGGTCAGCAGGGTTGGGGATGGAGAAGGCACATGGCTGAGCTGCCGGCTGCCTGTGGAAGGGAGGACGCCCCCCACGGTGGCACCGGGACAGGCCTGGGGCAGCACGGCTGGAGGGCACGACGGGGCCCACTGGCGTGGCTCACAGATTCCGCTGAGGAGCAGTCTTGCGCCAAAACACAGTGACTTTTCCCATCGGACACAAGTTGTGCAAGACAGGTAAGCTGAGTCCGTCTATCTACCACCTTCCCCGGAACAGGCTTACCTCGGAGGTGCCGCGGGTTCGGTTCCAGACCACCACAGCAGCTCGACTCTCACAGAAAAGCGAGTCCATTGAATGCTTCGGTTTCCCAGTGCCTATGAAAGTGATGTTTACAGGGGACTGGAGTCTAGTAAGTGTGCAACGGCTTTATGCCCCCCAAAAGACATGCCTTAGTTAAAACATACTTAATTGCTAAAAACCGCTAACCATCATTTGAGCTTTTAGTGAGTCAGAGTCTTTTTGCTGATGGAGGCTCTGGCCTTGATGCTGATGGCTGCTGGCGGGTCAGGGCAGCAGAGGTTGGGGTGAAGACCGGGGTGGCTGGGGCAATTTCTTAAAATAAGACAACAGTGCAGTTTGCCGCCTTGGTTGACTCGTCCTTTTGTGAACCATTTCTCTGTTAGCATCGAGAACATTTTACCCACAGTCGAACTTCTTTCACAACTGAGTCAACCCTCTCAAAGCCTCCCACTGATTTATCCACTTGGCTCCGGAACGCTCTAAGCCCTCCGTGGCCACTTCATGCCCACAGCTTCTTCAACCTCAGAGCCCATCTCGAGAAGCCGCTCTCTGTCCTCAGCCGCTCAGGTCTCGTCATGAGATTGCAGCAATGCACAGGCAAAAATAATGACGACGTTCAAAATATTGCAAGGATAACCAGAATGTGACACAGAGACACGAAGTGAGCCCATGCTGTTGGGACAATGGCGCCAAGAGACCTGCTCGGGGCAGGGTTGCCACAAGCCTTCGGCTGGTGCAAAATGCAATATCTGCAAAGCACAATAACATGTGATCCGCCTGTATTTGCCTCCAAAGTTTCAGTAAACATGTGAGAGGTTGTCAGTGGCTAATGTTCACCATGACCCCATGCTGTGTAGGCCAGACAATGGGAGTGTGAAGACACTCATTTGTTTAACCTGTGTGGGTGTGTGGGTGTGTGGGTGTAGGTGTGGGTGTGGGTGTGGGTGTTAGGGGGCAAGTGACTCCTCCTAGTTTGGAGATATGGCCAAAATGAACTGGCACATGCCTGTCCCTCCTCCCCTAAATATGCCCACGCATCCCCTCAGCAATCTAGTGAAATTGTGAGGAGTCCAGAGCAGTTCATAAAATGACCAGTAGAGGGAGTGCTTGTCCCATTTTTTTTGGAGTGGAAATGGGTCTTCCGGCCCGCTGCCGCGCAAAGGTCTAGCAGCCAGGTTTTCAGAGCTGATAAGGAAATCTGGTTGGTTAAAGAGGCACAAGCTAAAGTAGAATGACTTCAGGGACACACGGAGGTGCAAAGCCTCACATAATCCTACTGGATAATTGAGGCTGTCCGAGCTTTATCCAGTTACCCTAGACCAATTTAAAATACAAACACAGGGGTGCCTGGGGGGCTGGAGCCTCTGCCTTCAGCTCAGGTCATGATCTCAGGGTCCTGGGATGGGGCCCCATGTCTGGCTCCCCGCTCAGTGGGAAGTCTGCTTGAGGATTCTGTCTCTCCCTCTGCCTCTGCCCCCATGTCTGCTCTCTCTCTCTCTCTCTCTCTCAAATAAATAAGTAACATCTTTAAAAAATAAAAATACGATCCAGGATTACATTTTCAGGCTTTCACACCTCAGTGAAATGAAGGGAGCTGAGAGAAGGTTTTGACAAAGTAGGAGGGGAGGGTGGGCCAAGAGACAACAGGGACATAAAACAATGAAACTGGGGCTTCCCAAGTGTCACGATCCTCCTCTGTTCAAAACGGGAGAAAAGCCCTGCCTGATTCTAAGGGTGAGAGGCTGCATGTTGGTTCCCCCAGGGGGGAACACGGCTTCCCCACTTTTCCCTTTTCATTTGCTTGTGTTCAGTCTCTGAGCAAATGCTGTGGACTCTAATGGTTTGTTTTCTCTTCTTAGAGCATTTTGAGAAAGGGACACTGTTTTGTATTTCCGAGTCCTACCATAAACCCTGACACAATCGCACGTGCTCGATACACATCAAATAGGTAAATGAATCCATGTCCACTAGTAGAGAAACATTAAGCAGTTCACAGTATATCAGCCTGATGGGGATATACTTAAAATAACTATTTTAATTAGGGGTGCCTGGGTGGCTTGGTGGGTTGGAGCCTCTGCCTTCGGCTTGGGTCATGGTCCCGGGGTCCTGGGATCGAGCCCCACAACAGGCTCTCTGCTCAGCGGGGAGCCTACTTCCCCCCCTCTCTCTGCCTGCCTCTCTGCCTCCTTGTGATCTCTGTCTGTCAAATAAATAAATAAAATCTTTAAAAAAAACCTATTTTAATTAAT
The DNA here is from genome assembly GCA_004024625.1 of Mellivora capensis. Taxonomy (NCBI): domain Eukaryota; kingdom Metazoa; phylum Chordata; class Mammalia; order Carnivora; family Mustelidae; genus Mellivora; species Mellivora capensis. The sequence goes on along the minus strand of PISX010002499.1, from coordinate 148,645 downwards.
GGTTATTTGTTGTTTTGTTTTATTTACTTTTTAAAAGATTTTATTTCTTTATTTATTTGTTAAAGATTTTATTTATTTTATTTATTTACTTGACAGAGAGAGATTACAAGTAGGCAGAGAGGCAGGCAGAGAGAGGGTGAAGCAGGCTCCCCGCTGAGCAGAGAGCCCGACTCGGGGCTCCATCCCAGGACCCTGGGATCATGACCTGAGCCGAAGGCAGAGGCTTAATCCACTGAGCCACTCAGGCGCCCCAGATTTTATTTATTTATTTTTGCAAAAGAGAGAGAGATGGAGTGTACAAGCAGGGGGCGGGGAGGGGCATAGAGAAAAGCAGGCTCCCCGCTGAGCAGGGAGCCTGATGTGGGACTCTATCCCAGGACCCTGGGATCATGACCTGAACTGAAGGCAGATGCTTAACTGACTGAGCCACCCAGGTGCCCTGTATTTATTTTATTTTATTTTATTTTATTTTATTTTATTTTATTTATTTATTTGACAGAGATCACAAGTAGGCAGAGAGGCAGGCAGAGAGAGGGGGGGGAAGCAGGCTCCCTGCTGAGCAGACAGCCCGATTTGGGGCTCGATCCCAGGACCCCGGGATTATGACCTGAGCCGAAGGCAGAGGCTTTAACCCACTAAGCCACCCAGGAGCCCCAAGCCCTGTTTTGTTTTAAATAATGGTTATTTGAAAAGTACTAAGAGAGTAGATCTTAGAAGTTCTCATTACAAGAAAAACAAAATGTATAACTGTGTGAGGGGTTGGATATTAGCCAACCTTATTGGGCAATCGTTTCACAATATACACATATGTCAACTCATTATGTTGTACACCTTAAACTACTACAATGTTCTATGTCAGTTACATGTCAATAAAACTGGAAAAAATAAAAATAGAAATAAAACAATGGTTATCAAGGCCGTGTAGCAACATGGAAAATGCCTAGGATAATACATGAAATATACAAGGTGCTTTCTATCTTTGTGAGGTTCTGCATGCATGTGAGTGAAAAGGAAACAAGAGAGAGCTGCCTACGGGTGAGGGACTCTTGGGTAGCTTCCTTCTTAGCTTGTTGTTTAACCTCCTTTGTTGTGGGTTGTGCAATAAACACAGAAACCACTTTTTCCTGAGAGTCTCAGTTTTGTTCTTTGGTGCCTAAATACCCTGACTTCCACCCCATCTGTCCAGATCTCACCATGTCTTTAGAATTCAGTTTTGTTTCATTTTCTTTGCACCATGCCCAGCGTTGTGCCCACATGTACGCGGAATTGGCTAAGTACTTTGGATATCAATGATCTTAAAGGCAGCTGCTACAAAAAATGTCAAGTTCAAACACTTGAACACACGTTCTCCCAAATCAGTCAGCTCGCTGTGTTAGCAGCGTCAGTCCCTACCTTCACTGTTTCTCACCGGGGGAATGACAATGGATCTCTTGGTTAAGGATCTACGGTGTGCCTTCTACTTAACTTTCATCCTCACCACAAACCTGCAAGGTAGGAAATATTATTCTAGGTAGTAAGAGAAAAAACAGAAACTCCATTTAAATTCCCTTCCCAAGATCATAGTCGTGTTTCTCACCTTAGACTTTAGGTTCCCAGAGGACATGTTTTTACTCTACACACCATGACGGATGCTTTCCCGGGGCCTAGGATGCAATAGAATAATGCACATCAGTAACGGAATCCAGCCGTACAAGCAAACTAAACTGTCCTGTGGATGACCGCACCGAGGACTGCGTAGGTTCCCAGGGAAGGAGTCTGTGCTCCTGCGTCACCCCTCCAGGGACATCTTTTCTAATACTAATCTGATTGTGCAGCTGGGAGCCTCTGTCCAGGCCAGAACAATCCAGAGCTTATCAGTCTTTGTTCTGGGTCAGGATGTGTTTGGAAGGATTCAGGCTTTTTGCTGAAAAAGAAATCACCGCCACTCTTCCTTCAGCTTCGCTTTCACGCCTGATGAGGCTTTATGAAAATTTAATCCCTCTGCTAATCTCGGGGGTCAGGGACCACTTCGGTCCCTGGAGGACGTCAGGTGAGTGTCTGGGAAAGGCAAGTGCTCCGGCAGCCTCCATTGATCAAGATCCGGAGGCCTCAGCTGGAAATCAAGCGTCTGCTGGCTTCTGACAGTTCCTTCTCTTTACAGTGACCATTTCATGGGCTTAAAGTAACAAATGGAAGGGGAAGTGCAAATGAATACATCCAACAAGATTCCGTGGAGGCCTAACACATCATTTGCCTAAGTAGAAAACGAAGCTTGTATACCTTAATGAGTCTCCCCCACTACACCCCCAATCATTCTCCTCTTTTCTCAAAGCTTTAGGGTCTCTGGGCCACATCTCCCCCTTCCTTCTATTCAAACTTGCTCAAGGACAACCCCAGACCCTAATTCAGATTTCAGATAAGATATTCCGTCTTGGTGGTCAGTGGGGTTTGAAACCTTGCCTCTCTTTGGGGACTCAAAGATGTTTTACCTCCTGTGAGGCATCATAAAGGCATCCTCCAGGCATAGGATCCCGTCAAGAACCCTGAAGTCATTTCAGGGCAGGCTGTCACCTACGCAGATGGCTAGTTCACCTCGCAGAGATGGGGAGCAGTGTGATACAGGCTGGTGTGTGAGACCAGCCGGCAGGCTACAGGAGATGGATCACTTATCTAGAGAGGCTGTGGAAGATCAGAATGGTTGTGATTCTAGTGAAAGTTCTTAGATTTCAAAGGCCCTGTTTATTATCAGGTGACAGTTACAGATAAAACGCTATATGGTTGGCTTTATTTTTTTTTTAAGATTTTATTTATTTGACAGAAAGAGATCACAAGTAGGCAGAAAGGCAGGCAGAGAGAGAGAGAGGAGGAAGCAGGCTCTTCAGCGAGCAGAGAGCCTGATGTGGGGCTCGATCCCAGGACCCTGGGATCATGACTTGCGCCAAAGGCAGAGGCTTTAACCCACTGAGCCTCCCAGGCGCCCCTATAGTTGGCTTTTTAAAAATATATAATTTATTTATTAATTTGACAGAGAGAAAGAGAGAGAGAGAGCGCAAGCAGGGGGAGGGGCAGAGGCAGAGGGAGAAGCAGGCTCCCAGCTGAGCAAGGAGCCCAAGGTGGGATTCGATCCCAGGACCCTGGACCAAGCCCAAGGCCGGCGTTTAACCAACTGGGCCATCCAGGTGTCCCCGTAGTCGTTTTATTTCAGTCTTATGACCTTTGCCTTAATGTTTAGCTACCTATAAAGCTACGTAAAACTGGAAACTTCATCTTGAGCTGCCACACTGATTATAATTAAAATAGAATGAAAGCGGTACTGCTAACATTTGTATGGCTTCGGGTAGCATCTTCGTTGCCCCTGCCTGCTTCTTCCCTTTGGCTTCATTAACAAACTATCAGTTTTTCCCTTTCTTTCCCCACAGGCTCCGCCGTGTCTCCGATGGCTATTCTTCCATTGGGCCCCTCCTTAGAGGCCTTTGAACTTCGACCCTGCTCTCCTGCCCGTTCTCCCTAGTTTCTCTTGCTGTCCATCCCTGATCTGCACTGATGACAGCCAGTCTCTTTTCCACAAGAGTGGTCCTCAAAGTGTGGTCGGTGGAACCTTGGGAGTCCCCAAGACCCGTGTCGAACTCTTGCCTCCTCCTAGAAAGAAGCGATGTGCCTTTTTCACTGCACTGACATTTGCTCGGACGACACAGAGGCAGGGATGGAAAAAACTGGGGGAATCTTCGCACTGAATCAAGGCCCAGGCATCGAGCGGCTCTGGGGGCCGCAGGGTTCTTCCCCATCATTCAGTGGCAGTGAAAAAAAGAAAGCCAGTGCCGCCGAAGCCTCTCCTTGATGCAAAAAGTCAAAGCTCTTGAACGCTGATCCTCAGGCACGTGACTTTCCACTATTGTGTGATGGACTGGCAGGTGCGCACGACACATTTCTGCACATGCCCAAGGGTAGGGCTTGCTTCGAGGAAAAGCTGTGGTACATTTGTTTGAGATGCAAGCTGAACGAGAGGTTGATTTTCAAAGAACGTCATTTTTCACTTGAAAGGATGGCTGACGGATACACTGGAGGTATTCAGATGGGGGTCTGGCAGGTATTTTTTCAAAAAGCAATGGAGCGCGTCCCTTGCTTCAAGAAACAACTGACAGATTTTTTTTTTCCCTCCTCAATGTTAAGAATCAAGTTTCCAAACTAAAATTAGCATTCTGGAAACGCCGTACCTGCCAAAACAAGTCTTAGGAGACTTGTATGAGCTTGACGGCTTCCCAGCACTGAGAGGAATTTCTGATGAGATCAGAGGTCTTAATGAATGTGATCTATCTGGCATCATATCACGAGATAAATCAATATTTGGAAGAGCTGCATAACTCAGTGAAATAATACTTTCCAAATGCCAGTGCAGAATGTTACAAAACCATGCACAGTTAAAGATCTATTGGAAGTACAAGACGGACCATTAGACTTTAATGTTAACAAAGCAGGAAAGGTTTATTGATATGGCTTCAGAGTCCACATAGCAACTAGTCTTTAAGATACTACCAGCTCCAACTAGTGATTGTATTAAAGACTATCCACAGGGCTGCCTGGATGGCTCAGTTGTTGGGCGTCTGTCTGTCTTTGGCTCAGGTCATGATCCTGGGGTCCTGGGATGGAGCCCCATTTTTGGCCCCCTGTTTATCAGGGAGCCTGCTTCTCCCTCTCCTACTCCCCCCTCTTCTGTTCCCTCTCTCACCGTGTCTCTCTCTGTCAAATAAATAAATACTATCTTTAAAAAAAAAAAAAAAGACAATCCACAATTCCCTGAAAAGGCTACTAACATACTTCTCCTTTTCCAACGGCACATGTGTGCAAAGCTTTTCTTCAAACATGTCAAAATAGCCTATCCCTACAGACTGAAGGTAGGATCTGGTAGGAGAATCCAGTGGCCTTCTATGAAGCCAGACATGGAAGATTTTTGCCCTCTTTCAACTTTAAAAAGTGTCATGTGGGACACCTGGGTGGCTCAGTGGGTTAAAGCCTCTGCCTTCGGCTCAGGTCATGGTCCCAGGGTCCTGGGATGGAGCCCCGCGTCGGGCTGTCTGCTCAGCAGGGAGCCTGCTTCCTTCTCTCTCTCTGCCTGCCTCTCTGTCTGCTTGTGATCTCTGTCTGTCAAATAAATACAATCTTTAAAAAAAAAAAAAAGAAAAAAAAGTGTCATGTGTAAGCCTGATGATTCACAGACCTGTACCCTCTGTGCCAAATAATACATTATATGTTATTTTTTTTAAAGTGTCATTGTTCTCACTATATTTATTTTGGAAAATAATTATTTTTCATAAAAATGTAATTAATTAAGGGACACCTGGGTGGCTCAGTTGGTTAAGCGTCTGCCTTTGGCTCAGGTCATGATCTCAGGGTCCTGGGATTGAGCCTCGAGTTGGGCTTCCTGCTCAGGAGAAAGTCTGCTTCTCCCTCTCCCTCTGCCCCTCCGCACTGCTCATTTGTTTTCTCTCTCTTTCTCTCTCAAATAAATAAATAAAATATATTTTTTTAAATGTGATTTATTGGGGCGCCTGGGTGGCTCAGTGGGTTAAAGCCTCTGCCTTCAGCTCAGGTCATGATCCCAGGGTCCTGGGATGGAGCCCCGCATCGGGCTCTCTGCTCAGTGGGGAGCCTGCTTCCCATCCCCGCCCCCACCGCTGCCTGCCTCTCTGCCTACTTGTGATCTCTGTCAAATAAATAAATAAAATCTTTTAAAAAATGTGATTTATTAAGATATAATGAAGTTATTTTTAAATTAATAAAATTGTTTTGTTTTAGTTTCTACTATGATTAACATTAACAGCCGTAACCCGGAAAAACAGTTCTTTGGGTTCTTTAAGATTTTATTTATGGGGTGGGGGAGAGCACAAGCAGTGGGAGCAGCAGGCAGAGGGAGAGAGAGAGAAGCAGGCTTCCTGCGGAGCAAGGAGCTGGATGTGGGGCTCGATCCCAGGATCCCCGAATCATGACCTGAGCTGAAGGCAGACGCTTAACCCACTGAGCCACACAGACAACCCAGGTTCCTCAAGGATTCCTAAGTGTAAAAGAATTTGGAGACCAAAACCTTTGGGATCCACTGCCCTAGACTAATCTCTCATCTAGCCTCCAGTCTCAATGATACTTTCCTTAATCGTGGCCAACCAGTTTATTTGCATACAGGACTGGCTTCAGGAGGACGTGGAATTGGCAGCCACCTGCCAGGTCTGATTTGAATAATGTGGTTACCACTCCCTTCCCCCCAAAATATCTTCTGTATTGGCCACTCTCCAGGAGCTCAAATTTACCTCAGTGATATAAGTCATTTGAACTTCTCTCTTCAAATCCAAATACTTTTAAGTGGTAATTTGTTGCTAGTTACCAATCATTAGTGCATAAAAATAGTAGCCAAAACTTTGCATGTTGGTTAGGTCAAGCTTTCTGCTAGATGTTTTTTATGTATCATCTCACTGAAGCTCATAGAGAACAAGTGGTCATCAAACCCGATTTTCCAATGAAGAAAGTTATAGTTTGGTCTTACGATGTTAATCAGCAAGGCCTTGAGGAAAAAATGACACCTGCTGTGGGATATCGGGTCCCATGTAGGTCCCCAAAGGGAAAGTCCCCAAAGGGAAAGTGTCAGGTCCCCAGATGGCTCACAGTAGACACCTGTCTGCGCAAGGAGGAGTCAGGCACCCAAGGAGAGGATATTAAGCCCATCCTACTTTGCTGTTGAGTCTTTGTATCCTTGTGCTCCACAAAACTCCCTCCTTGGCCTATTCTGAAATCGTACAGTCCCTTTCTACTCCCCATGGGTACCTACGCATCAGAACTGCGGGGGGGGAAAAAAAGCTATACAAAATGACCGTTAAAAAAATAAATTTATTTCAGGTCTGAATCCCTGAAGGACAAGCACACCGACAAATAGTACAAAAAGCAAAAATTAGAACATGAAAGATGACTTAGTACAGGCAATACTCTGAGTTTACACACAAACATACTTTTAAAGACATTTCTCCAACATTCACAAAAGGCAAAAGCTAGTGTTTTTTTTTCTTGTCACATTTATAAATGCAACAGCTTTTGAAAGCATCCAATTTCTTTCTAAAATCACTTCATTAAAACTTACACAAGTGTTGGGTTACCCAACACTTATATTTTCCAAAGATAAGACAGAATTATATGACATTCTTGTTTGACGTGTTACAACTGTGACTCAAAATACAGAAAAAATCATCACTCCATTTTGTGTTTTGGAACATCCTATTTCCTCCTTTTTCTAATCAACAAAGAAAGACACACATGACATATATGCTTATAATGCTTTTCAGAAACAAAGTAGTTCAACTCTTGTCTGTAATTTTTTTCAAAAGCTCGGGGGACACCTGGGTGGATCAGTGGGTTAAAGCCTCTGCCTTCAGCTCGGGTCATGATCTCAGGGTCCTGGGATCGAGTCCCACATCGGGCTTTCTGCTCAGCCGGGAGCCTGCTTCCCCTCTCTCTCTGCCTGCCTCTCTGCCTGCTTGTGATCTCTCTCTCTCTGTTAAATATATAAATAAAATCTTTAAAAAAAAAAAAAAAGCTCGGAAATTCAGGAAGTACATGATTATTTTAAACAACTGATAGCTTAAAAATAAAAATAATTATTTAGGTGAGATTTTTAGAATGTATTTTTGGCCATAAAACCTCTGACGTACATATCTAAGGAAGTTAATGGTTCAGCACATTCTGCCTGCCCTGTCACCCGCTGAAGATAAAAAGCAAAACGCAGATGCTAAATTCCCCGTATCCACCAGGTATCCACCACAGCTGCTGACTGGATTCTCCAGGGGAAGATTCTTTTCTCGATAGACCTAAGTTCTGTGGTTCAGTGATCTGGTCAGCCCCGTGACAGGTGGTATTTAAGATTCAAAAAAGATCTCCGAGGCCAAAGTGAACACATTCATTATATGGATGAGAAAATGCTGGCCAGGGAGTGACAAGGACAGCTCGAAACAGACCCAGGTCACAGACCCAGAGCTCCTGATTCCCAACTACGTTCTCCTGATGACATATTCTCCAGGATAAGAGTCTACATAATTTACTGTCGTTTGATTACAGAGAATGTTATCATTTCAATATAAAGCAATGCACACAATGTGCCCAAGTCAGAATTGCTAATTAGTGAGTTAATTGCTAATTGCTAATTAGCAGGAGCATTCAAGGGTATACCTGACGGGCTTTTTTTTTGGTTGATGTGGACATAATGTGAGTATCATGGCCCCTTAGATGTCATTATTGTAAAGATATTTTCCTATCAGCTTAAGAGCGTCAGGACAGGAACAACATTTAAATTCTCACTGTAAACAAAACGCAGTGGTAGGCACTGTAGAAACACATTTGGTCCTATTTTCCTTACCCTGAGCATGTAACAGAGCAGACTTTTTTCCAACAGTGTAGAGACTACGTGAAGAAAATACACGTGAAGAAAATACACTCCCCCGCCCACCGAGGGAGCACGTACCCGGGCACAGTATTCCTCGAAGGAGTACAGTCATACACATGATAGTGTAGAAAGAAGACAGCATTTCCAGAGGTCTCCACCAAATGAGAACCCCTGGGCTACGTTACCATAGATTTATCTCTGCAACCTTCAAGCCAAAGTATTAGGCATGATGTGAGAAATCATGAAAAAGCCAACAACACATACGATGGCATTTTCCTGCTAGAAAGTTATACACAGACATACCTCGTTTTATTCTGCTTTCATTTCCTGCCCTTCATAGATACTGTGGTTTTTTGTTGTTGTTGTTTGTTTTTAAACAAATTGGAGGTTTGTGGCAACCATGCATCGAGCAAGTTCATTGGTGCCATTTTTCCAACAGCATTTGCTTGCTCGTGTTTCTGGGTCACATTTTGGAAATTCTTGCAATATTTCAAACTTTATCATTAATTACTCTATTTAGTATGGTAATCTGGGATCGGCGGTTATGATTTGCGAAGAGCTCAGATGAGGGTTAGCATTTTTTAGCAAGAGGTCTTTTTTCATTTAAGGTCTGTACATTGTTCTTTCAGTCCCTGCACACTTAATGGACCATAGAATAGTGTAAACATGACTTCTATAAGGACTGGGAAACCAAAGAATTCATCTCAATCACTTATGGTGATATTTGCTTTATTCTGAATGGTCTGGAGCTGACCCTGCAGTATCCCCGAGGTATGCCTATGTTGAAAAAAAGAGGGTGAACAAGGCAAAGGTACAAAATTACTCTTATTCAAGTAGGAGTGAAAACAACAGTATTAGCATTTAGACCATGACAGGAAGGCAGTGCAGAGAACTCAAGATAATGAGCCTGCGTCTGCGCTCCTTAGCTTAATTAGAACACGAGTTTAAGACCAAAGTCACGGGTTCAGCGTGAACACAGAACAGTTTTGATGGCCACTGACAGTACGTGTTACAAAGCGTTGTTTAACAAGAACAGAAGAAACGGGAAAAATCCTAGAGGTTTCTGTGGAAGTCTCGTCCCACTGCTGTCCTGTGAGGGCTCAGAGGTGCCGTGTTGGTAGGCCCACTGACGTGGACTGGACAGTTGGTCAGAATAATGGAAAGGGAGCCAATGAGTAATATAATGCACACAGGGTTCTACATGGCACGTACTTCACTGTGACTTAAGAGGACCAGACCTCCACATTATCATTTTAGAAAGCCTCTGACCTTCCATTTTCTGTAAAAAAGAAAACACTTTCAGAAAATACACATCAAGAAGCTTACTTTTTGATCAGCGACAGGAGATTAACAGTGGGGTGCTCAGTACATAAATGGTAGTGTTCACAGGCGGTGAGCCCAACCAAGTAGTTTAAGTAAAATCCTGCTTTACGTTAACAATGAAGCAAGACAGTCATTGTAGTCCAGGGTCACATAATAATTTTCAAGTAAGTATCCACCTCCTATCATGTATAAATTGAGACTTACTGCTCAACTATCACATGATGTTAACTTTTTCCTTCGCCTCAAATTGCCGATTCTGACTGCTTGGACATCATCATGGTTTTGGATTCTTGATCTGTGGGACTGTCTTCAACTGGTATCTGCAGAAAGAACCAGAAGATAAAAACAACTTACAGCCTCTGGCATGTGCCATTATGACAGGTCCACAGCTGGCTCGGGGATACAAAGCAGCTGACTAGACACACTGATGTCGCACATTTCTCAGGAGCAGCATCATAAAAATACTCATTACTTACAGCTTTAATATCACCATTCGCAATTCCTATGTTTATATTGTGTCTTTTGAGATCCGACTTGATTAATGCTGAAACAGAGAAACATCAGTGGAGTCACCAAAGGGTATATACGAATGCATCTATCTCGAAGCAGTACAAAGTCTTTTTTGATGTTGTCCCATCACATTCAAGAGCATCCTCGCAGCATGAAAAAAATGCTAGTGGTTCTCTACGCCACTAACTTAATTAGCAACCCATTCATTAGTGAACAAGTACAGGGTGGTAGGAACCAAAGATACAAAGATGAAAAGCACAGTCCTTTCCCTATAGCATCCTCCAACCTAAGGAAATATGGACAGCAAAAGACTATAACACAGTAGGGTCACTGCAACCACGCGGGTTACGTAGAAGGTTCAAAAGAGAAAATAAATGCCTCTGTCTGTCTGGAGAAAATCAGGGAAGGCTTGCCAGAGGAGACACATTTGAACTGAAACTTGAAAAATGAGTAGGAACTTGTCAAGCAGATAAGGAGAGGAAGGCACTCTGGGCAGGCAGGAAACAGTACATGCCAAGAATGCGAGACGGGAGTAGAACAGCCAAGAATCTGGCCCTGGAGGCAGTTTGGGATCACCGGAGCGTCAAGTACTAGGGGAGGAGGCAGGATGTGTGGCTTGGTTGCTCAGCACCGTGTACACTGTATGGAAGAGTTTACGCTGCCATCTGAATAGGGAAAAGGAATGCAGAAAGAAATCAGCCAAGTGAGCTGACAGGAGAAACAACACGGGTGTAGAAACACTGCTGGACGTTGAGCTTTGCTTCTAAATCCACTTTTACGCTAGTGCACCCAGACAAAATACAGATAAAAGCCCTTTTCTGTGCCCTTTCTCTAGCGGTTGGGCAGGCTGGGCTCTACTCTCGTTCTTGACCACGTCTACTCCGATTATCCCTAACCAGGGTAAGAACTGGCTAACCGTTCCGTGTGCTGTTTCCACCACCACACACTATCATAACGGCTGACGTGAAGGCACGTTCTAGGTGCCAGACACGATGCTGGGAGCTTTTCATGAACCACCTCGGTCAATCTGTGTAGCAACCCTCTAGGGCAGGCTTTTTAATATCCTGCTATATGAGTGAGAAAAGGAGGATCTGTCTACGGCCACACCACCCTGAACGCGCCCGATCTCGTCTGATCTCGGAAGCTAAGCAGGGTCGGGCCTGGTTAGTACTTGGATGGGAGAAAAGGAGGATCTGAGAGGTGAAGTAACTTGTCTAAAGTTACACAGCCAGAAAGAAGCTGGTCTGCCCACTCCAGAATCTTCACCGATTCTTAATAAATGGTTTTGTTTTTTATGCATAGTAACCGTATTGAAGTTAAAATCTGAAAAATGAATTAGTAGATTCATATCCTTAGAAAAGACAATACCCTTTTTTTCCCCTTGAGTTCTGCCAAGCCATTGAGAACAAACAGACACGAAAATTAAATATAAAGACAATATGACATAAGCACGTTTGCCAGGAAAATGCCCTAATTTACCTGTTAAAAGGATGCCTAGAAACATCCAAATACAAAGGAAAATGTTCCCTGCCTTAGGACCATAGTCTGATGTGAGCTTTCCTTGAGCCAATGTGAACAAAATTCCAAATATCTAAAATAAGAGAAATAATGGTTAAATTTGCTTCTTTGAAACCAGTGCAATGTTTTCCCCAGAACTTTTCCCATTTTATTCATATGACTTAGCTTCTAGAAACACTAAAAGGCAGAATTTTTCGAACAGAAACAATTTTTAAACTTGTTATCCACTAGAATAGTCAGCAAACTAATTATCTGAAACTTAAAAGAAATCAGAGGTTTACCTGGGCCGAAGCATTAAGAAGACCAGAGGAAGTACCTTCGGATTCAGGGTAAGTGATTTCAACAGCAAATTCAAAACCCAATGGGAGGTAACCGGTCATGAAGAAACTAGGAAAATAAATCCAGAATTATAGAAACAATTACCTGAGGGATAGTATCACATATTGAGGCAATCATTCCAGTTCTCAGGCCTATTCTAGTGATCAGATAACTGAATATTTTGAACATATGAAAGTAAGACCCTATTATTATTCACCAATCAGCCCAATGACAGAAGAACTGAGAAATAAAGCAGTTCCTAAGTTTTTCTTTTTGTGAGAAAGATTTACCTCTAATTTATGAAGTCAATTGTTTTTCTAACTAAATAAAGCCACCTGGACTGAGAAAGACTTCTCCATTTTTCACTTATCATATATACCAAAAAAATTTTTAAACTACTTTTTCTTTATTTCTAAATAATTATGCATTTACGTGCACAGGATAGATTCTTTTTTTCTTTTTCTAAAGATTTATTTATTTATTTATTTGACAGAGAGAGAGAGAGAGATGACAAGTAGGCAGAGAGGCAGGCTGAGGGAGAGGAGGAAGCAGGCTCCCTGCTGAGCAGAGAGCCCGATGTGGGGCTCGATCCCAGGACCCTGGGATCATGACCTGAGCCGAAGGCAGAGGCTTAACCCACTGAACCACCCAGGCACCCGGGTAGATTCTTTAAAGTTTAAAATATTAGAAGACACTTGAATGAACTAAAGATTTACAACCACAGTAGTAATACTTCAGAATTGTAACAGCATGCTATCATTCCTCTTACATACACACACGCGCACACACACACGATGCTTACCCGAGTACCCCTCCAGTAACAAACACGATGATAATGTATCCAAGGTCCAACGTGAAAGTAAATACAACCATTCCCCAAAAAGACAAAATGTAAACTATCAGAGTAGTCTGTCTAAAACAAAAACAAAATTGTTAGTATTTTGCCCGATTTTCCTAGGTATATAAAAATCACGTCGCTAACCATCGCTCTGTCCATAGAGTAATAATCAGTTTCTTGGTTTTCAAGATTCGGGTTCCCTTGTATGGAGGATGTTTCCACCAAAGCATGGACTTTAAAGCTTACATTTAAGATTCAACAGCAGCAACCGACAAAACTCACACCATATCCAATGTTCAGACTGGAAGGAATATTCATATGGATCCAATCACCTTTGTGCCACCAAGTGGGATAGTTCCCTTTCTGTAGCTCAAGGCTGAGTTCAAATTCCACCCCTTCCAAACGGCCTTTCCTAACCACTGCGGCTTATAACATTGTCTCTACTTCCAAATTCCCTTATCAACTTAGAATCTATATAACTGTCACATGACAGACATCTACTGGGTGTAGGACATCTATTTTAGCCTGTTCTATTCTTTTTTTAAAATATATATTTATTTGACAGAGATCACAAGTAGGCAGAGAGGCAGGCGGTGGGGGGGGGAAGCAGGCTCCCTGCAGAGCAGAGAGCCCGATCTGGGGCTCGATCCCAGGACCCTGAGATCATGACCTGAGCTGAAAGCAGAGGCTTAACCCACTGAGCCACCCAGGCGCCCCTAGTCTGTTCTATTCTTATTTTTCATGTATGAACGCTTTATTTCCCCATTTAGACCACAAGTATCTCAAGGGCAGGGATGCTGTATCACTTGTCGCAATCCCTAGCTGAACTATGGCCACAACACAAGTTTGGTGAATGAATGGCAATTACTCTGAGGACAAAATCAGGACAACAAAGAAGACATTTCTATGCCTATCATGTTTTCTAATTGTAAAGTGGACCAAAGGCTAGTAATAACTTTAATCCTTTATATATGTTCCCTTTACAGACTGAACGGGTTTCATTATAAGCTACCATTTCATAATAGAAACCACAGCAAGTGCTGCCTTAAATTATGGGAGTTATCTTGGAGAATTTCACAATGAGGGGTTTTGGGAAGGGCTTACATAATGGTATCAAACATATGTTGGGCCTTGAAAAGTATATAGGATACACAGGTGACAATTCCATATTTCATTCATTTTGTTGCATTCCATTTATTTGTCCATAGCTCCACTCATTCATTTCTCCCAAGCAGATGGGAAGATTCTGCTTGTTAAAAAATGTAGCTACTCTTGGCTTAGGGGCCCAAGATGGCAGCCTAGGAAGACCCTGAATACATGTCCTCCCACAGACACAGAATCTACCTAGAAAACAATTCCTCGGGGCACCTGGGTGGCTCGGTGGGTTAAAGCCTCTGCTTTCGGCTCGGGTCGTGATCCCGGGGTCCTGGGATTGAGCCCCACATCGGGCTCTCTGCTCTGTGGAGAGCCTGCTTCCTTCTTTCTCTCCCTGCCTGCCTCTCTTGCCTACTTGTGATCTCTGTCTGTCAAATAAATAAATAAAATCTTAAAAAAAAAAAAAAAAGAAAGAAAGAAAACAATTCCTCCTGAAGAACTGAGGACTGACTGATCAGCTTCTGCATAATAAAGGGTAGAGGGACCACACAGAGAGCAGCAGGAGAGACAGACAGTCTGCCAGTGGGAACCCCACTGCAGACCCAATGACCTGGGATGGATATCACTGGGCTGTCCCTGTGCAGATTCACCTGCCCTGGGGCACAACAAAAACCCAAAACAACAGTGGTTTAAGGGGCAACTAGACTATGAGTGGAGGAAATCATTTACTAAGCCTAGAGTGTCTGCCAAACAGTGGGGAAACTGCTGGAACTCACTGTGGAGTTGGGGATGCTGGTGATGGCCGCTGTTTACAGTGGCCCCTCGAAGGCACAGATGGGAACAGAGTCCACTACCGCACACTAGCTCCATCTGTCCCGCAAGGGCAGCCCTCCCAGGCTGCATCTGCTCCGGGTCAAGCCGTCCCACCTGGACAGCCCCCGTACAGAGCACCCCTGCCAGCACTCGCTCTAGCTCTAGCCACCCCGCCAGGGCAGCCAGAGCAGCCAGGGCACAGACTGCCTACGAGTGCCTCGGGGCCCCCCCGCACCTCCCAGCTCACGCCTGCTCCAGGTCCAGCTACTCTGCCCCTGTGGACCTGGCTTGAAGCCCCTGGGACCATTGGGCCCAAATGTGCTCCAGCTCTAGCCATCCCACTAGGGTGGCCTCTGGCATGGAACACCCCAGGACCTCTGGCTTGGACCAAATCCAGCTCTAACTGATCAGCCAAAACAGCCGGGCACACAGCGCCCAGGGGGGTAGGTTCCTACATAAGGCCACTCCTTCAAGACCAGAAGAGAGGGCCGCCTGGGTGGCTCAGTGGGTTAAAGCCTCTGCCTTCAGCTCAGATCATGATCCCAGGGTCCTGGGATCGAGCCCCGCATCGGGCTCTCTGCTCAGCGGAGAGTCTGCTCCCCCCACCCACCGCCTGCCTCTCTGCCTACTCTGTCAAATAAATAAGTAAAATCTTTAAAAAAAAAAAAAAGATCAGAAGAGATACAAACCTCCAGTTATAAAATAAATAAGTCATAGGGATGAAAAGTATAGTACAGGGAATATAGTCAATAATATTACAATCACTTTGTGTGGTGACAGATGGCAGCTACACTTACTGCGGGGAGCACTGAGTAAGGAAAATAATCATTTCCCTATGTTTATTACTGCAGCATTATTTACAATAGCCGAACTACGGAAGCAGCCCAGGTGCCCACTGATAATGAATGGATAAAGACGTGGCATGTATATATGATGGAATATGATTCATCCATAAAAATGAATGATCTTGCCATTTCCAACAACATGGACGATCTAGAGAATAGATCTAGCCATATGAAATAAGTCAGTCAGGGAAAGACAAATCCCACAGGATTTTAATCATATGTGGAATTTGAGAAACCAAACAAACAAAGGAAAACAAACAACAGAGAGAGAAAACCAAGGAACAGACTCTTCACTACAGTCAACGAAGTGATGGTCACCAGCGGGAGACGGTGAGAGGACGGGTGGAACAGGTGAAGGGGATTGAGAGCACACTTCTCTCTCGAGCCCTGAGAAACTGTAGAATGGTTGAATCACTATACTGTACACTTGAAACTAACACTGTATGGTAACTATACTGGAATGGAAAAACTTAACTAAAAAACGAAAATAGTTGTTGAATCTCCATGCTGCACACCTGCAACTAATAAAATACTGTATGTCAACTGTACTTCAAATTAAAAAAAAAAAAACCAAAAAACAAAAAACACTAAAACCAAAGAAAAAACCATTACCAACTCCCAGAAGGCCCCTCCAATCACTGCTTCCCTGTCTCTGAGAGTAGCCACTATCTTGGCTTCTAACAATATAAATGAGCTTTACATGAATGGAGTCACACATCATAAAAATATACATATACCTATTCTTTTAAGGCCCAGTGCAAAAGATGCTGCCCCTGAAATCCCTTTTCAGTCTCCCAGTTGTTATTCCTACGTTCTTCTTTTGTATTAGCATTTTGATTATATAAATGTATAATTAATACTGTATTTTCATATTATGTATTATAGTATAGTTAAGTGGTGCTATAGTATAGGGCACTTTAGACAAAGACTTTTAAAGACTTTTTTCCAAGATTGTATTTATGTATGTATGTATTTATTTATATTATTATTATTTTTTTAAGTAAACTCTATACCCAACATGGGGCTTGAACTCATGACGCTGAGATCAAGAGTTTCATGCTCCACCAACAGAACCAGCCAAGCACTCCTAGACAAAATGCCTAGGAATTTACCAAAATGCCTTATGCCCAATAACAATTTTTTGGTAGGAAAGACAACTTTTTGTTTATTTGTTTTTAAGCTTACAACATGAGAAAAGAACAGGATAAAGTTTCTGTCAGAAGTCAAATACTTCTCAGAAAGGGCTTTTACAGAATAGCAATGATTCCTTCTAAAGACTTATGTGTGCACAATTATTACTGGAGGGGAAGAAGCTTCATAAGGTATCCAAATTCTCAAAGTTAAAGTGTGACTGATAAAATAAGACAATATATAGACTTCATTCAGAAGTGAAGGGAATCTAAGAATGTCTAGAATCCAAGTCTTTTAGTAATAATACCACTTTTAAAATTTCTTAAAATAAGAAGCAAAGTTTCCATTAAACCCGAAATACCCTAGGTTGTACGCCATACATTTATCTACTATCACTTACTTGTATGTTTTGGTATGATCTAGCCACAAGCCACAAAGAATAGAGCCCACCATTCCGGCCACTACCAATGTTAGCCCAATCCTTCCAGCATTGATTTCTTCTCCCTTTAAAAAATGTTTCATAAGAAGTTAATCAGATACTTCTAATTCAAATAGATCTTTCGCACTCTCATACCTTTCACAGTCAATGGAAATAATCAGATAAAATTAAGCATATAATATAGTAGGAAATTTAGTACATCTGTTAGGGTTGGGGGGTGGGGGGCTGGTAAAGCACATATCAAGTACATTTTGTTTTCAAACCAGAAAAAAAAGAAAACCGAAAATGTGGGAGAAATAAAAGAAATTTTTCTTAAACCTCCATGGTTAGAAAGTGCAATGACTTTTGTTAGAATTCTCATGTAATTCACAGAAGTCTGAGAAGCAGATTAATCTGATAGTTTTTTATATTACAACTGCTTTCTCTTTTCAAAAGCAAAGACAGGTCACAGCTTAATATTTACTTCTTTATATTTGGGTTGGTTTCCCTTAAAATTGTTTGTTTTTTCCCATATAACCAGTCATATTTCTTTTAAAAAGTACTGAAAAAGACTTGGGTATTGTCACAGCAATCATACCTTCCGCTTTCCATTTTGTGTGTTTTATAAATTGGATTAAATGTATTCTCAATTAAAACAAATGAGAATCTTTAAAAAAATTTTTTTTTAATTAAAAAAAAAATTTTTTTTTGACAGACAGAGATCACAAGTAGGCAGAGAGAGAGGGGAAGCAGGCTCCCTGCCAAGCAGAGAGCCCGATGGGGGACTTGATCCCAGGACCCTGAGATCATGACCTGAGCTGAAGGCAGAGGATTAACCCACTGAGCCACCCAGGCGCCCCCAAATGAGAATCTTTTAAAGCAACAAGGTCATAAGTCTTTTTTAAAGATTTTATTTTTAAGTAATCCCACGTGGAGCTTGAACCTACAGTCCTGAGATCAAGAGTTGCACGTTCCACCAACTGAGCAAGCCACACTCCAATAAATCTTTAATCTTATGATCATGCTAACAGGAACGGCACTGTTTAGGAAACACTCTTGGGCAGGGACATGACACAGTACAGACAGAAACTCACCTTATAATATGTCAGTATCATTTGATTTAATAATGTCGAGACTGAGTAAAATGCTCCAGTTATGATACCTGCAATAATAAATGGGAAATTATAAATGTACCATTTACTAGATGATATGAGTACTCTGGGACAATGGTGAATATAGAACACATTTCTCATACAGCTGCCAGAGAAAAATAAAAAATTCTTGCCATTCCCTTTCGGACGATGGAATGATCAATTTAACATCTGAACTTACTAGAGATTACAATGGTAAAATTCTGTCATTACACCATTTATTATTATTTAGACTCAGATATGCCGACCATAACTCCTGTCTGTGTGCAGAACATTGTACACAGCCATGAAGCACTGAACGGATTGCTCACTGAGCTCCTACAACCTACCCAAGCTCATGAATGTTCAATAATGAGACCGAAACCCTGCCTCAGAGACCTCACCCCTGCATCCATGACTTCAAGGCAACTGTAAGATAATATTAATTAGAGAATATTTAAAAAGGAAAAATAAAAAACAGTTATCAGAAAGCATGTGACTGGGTTTGAATCCTGCTGATTCCTGGCACGTTTGTAGGACTTTAGGTAAACCTCTTAATCTAGTGAGACTTAAGTTTATTCTTTCTTTCTTTATTATTAAATATTTCAAGCATAGGAAACAATGTACCTCTTTCTCAGAGGTAACCCTGATCCTCATGTTAGTGCTTATCGTTTTATTTACTTTTTTTTTAAAGATTATTTATTGATTTGCAGGGCACCTGGATGGCTCAGTGGGTTAAGCATCTGTCTTCAGCTCAGGTCATGATCCCCGGGTCCTGGGATCGAGCCAGATGGGGCTCCCTGCTCAGCAGGGAGTCTGCTTCTCCCTCTCCCACTGCCTCTGCTTGTGTTCCCTCTCTGTCAAATAAATAAAATCTTTTTTAAAAAATATTTTATTTATTTATTTGACAGAGAGAGATCACAAGTAGGCAGAGAGGCAGGCAGAGAGAGGGGGATGCAGGCTCCCCGCTGAGCAGAGAGCCCAATGCGGGGCTCAATCCCAGGATTCTTAGATCATGACCTGTGCCGAAGGCAGTGGCTTAACCCACTGAGCCACCCAGGCGCCCCGAACAAATAAAATCTTAAAAAAAAAATTTATTTCTCGATTTTAGAGTCAGCACATGAGTGGGTAGGGGCAGGGGTTAGGGAGCCTGACCCAGGGCTCGATCTTAGGACCCTGAGATCGTGACCTGAGCCAAAACAGAGTCAGACGCATGACTGAGCCACCCAGGTCCCCTAGTGCTTATCATTTTAGATATATGTGTAACTCTAAATAACAATTAGAATTATTTTGCATGTGATTGAACTTTATATAAATATATTATTTGTATCTATCTGTAGCTTGCTCTTATCATTCAATATTATGGTTTTGAGATTTATCTGAGTCAATACTTTAAATTCTAGTTCATTAATTTTCTCTACTATAGGATAGTCCATTATGTGAATATACTTCAATTTAATTATCTCCTGGCCAGTCAATAGACACTTAAGATTTTTTCCAGTTTTTCACTATTTAAAACGATATTGCAATGAATTTTATGTTTTTGTTATTGTATACAAGGGTCTCTCTAAGTATATACCTAGGAGTAGAACGTCTATTTGCTGGGTATAGTCAAATTGCTCTTCAAAATAGTTGTACTGGTTTATACTACCAGCAGAGTTCCTTTACTTCACATTCTTGCCATATATGTTTTTATCAAATTAAAACAAATTTTCTTTGCCAATCTGAATGCATGTGTACTGTGTCTTACTCTGGTTTTGATTTGCATTTCCTTGGTTACGTAGTAAGTAGTAAGGTTAAGTAGTAAGGTTCAGCATCATATATGAGCCATATGCAAACACATAAATGCTTTTTGGTTTCCTTAACTTCTTTGCCCTTTTCTTACTGAGCAGTAGGAGTTATTTCTACAGTGTAGTACTAAGCCTTTGTTGGTTATATGCACCACATTTTCTCACAGTCTATGTCCTGCCTTTTCACTGTTTATGGTATCTTTTTAGAAAAGATCACTAACTTTTTTTTTTGAGAGAGAGAGAGAATGTGCATGCAGGGTGGGGAGGGGCACAGGAGAGGGTTAGAGAGACTCATAAGTGGGCTCTATGCCTGGTGTGAGCCCCACAGGGGGCTTGGTCTCATGACCCTGAGATCATGACCTGAGTTGTGAAATCAAGAATCAAGAATCAAGATGATCAAGAATCATTCTTGATCAAGAATCAAGATGCTGAAGTGACTAAGCCACCCAGGGGCCCCTTAAAGACAATTATCTTAATGTAATCATATTTACCAATCTTTTCCTTTAGGGTTTATGTGTGTTTTGTTTATTTATTAAGATTTTATTTTTAAGTAATCTCTACACCCAACATGGGACTCGAAGTCTCAACCCCAAGATTAATAGTCATAGGCTCTACCGACTGAGCCAGCCAGGCATCCCTTCTCTTCTTTATATTAAGAAATTCTTTCTTTAAAAAAAAGGTTTTATTTAGTTATTTAAGAGAGAATGAGTGAGGGGCGCTTGGGTGGCTCAGTGGGTTAAAGTCTCTGCCTTCGGCTCAGGTGGAGATCTCGGGGTCCTGGGATTGAGCCCCGCATCGGGCTCTCTGCTCGGCGGGGAGCCTGCTTCCCCCTCTCTCTCTGCCTGCCTCTCTGCCTACTTGTGATCTCAATCTCTCTGTCACATAAATAAATAAATAAAATCTTAAAAAAAAAGAGAGAGAGAGAATGAGTGAGTGAGAGAGAGAGAGCACAAGCAGGGGGAGGGGCAGAGGGAGAGGGAGAAGCAGATTCCCCTGCTGAGCAGGGAGCCCAACATGGGGATCAATCCCAGGACTGGGGGATCCTGACCTGAGCCTAAGGCAGATGCTTAACTGACTGAGCCACCCAGGCATCCCGATAAATTCTTTTAAGAATACTAAAGCCGGTTTCCTATCTTAGAACTTCAAAGTTCTAATTTTCACCCTTTGGTCTTTAATCCATTGCAATTCATTTTTTTCATGGTATGCTATAGAGAGCTAATTTTTTTTCCCATATCCCATATGGATAGTCAATTATCCCAGGACAATTTACTATATGGTTTCTTTTATACAAAACACCTGGTTTTCATATATGCACGTTCTGGTCATTAGAGCTGTTTGCGAATACAATAGTCCCCTCTTATCTGCACGGGATTTGTTCCAAGTCCCCCAGAGGATGCCTGAAACTGCAGATAGTACCAAACCCTACATATACCAAGTCTTTTCCTGTACATACATAAATACATACATATGGCAAAGTTTAATTATAAATCAGGTACAGTAGAGATCAACAACAATAATAAAACAGAAAAACTACAACAATATGCAGTAATAAAAGTTAGGTAAATGTGGTCTCTCTCTCTCTCTCTCAAAATCTGTATTTTTCTTTTAACTGTGATGATGTGAGACGACGAAGTACCTACGTGATGAGATGAAGTGGGGTGAATGGCCTAAACCGTGTGATGCGGGGTGAGGCTCGTGCTGACCCCCTGTGACAGGTCAGAAGGAGGAGCATGTGCTCCCTGACTGTGCTGGTCAGGGAGCTGAAACCAGAGAAAGTGACACTAGGAACGAGAGGATCACTGCTGTTTTTCTCCTTCCAGACACTCAGGGCCACATGACTTTCAATGTGAGTGAAAGTGACCTGTCCCACTTGCTGCCCTAGCGATCTTATCAGCGTGTGCCAAGATGTCATCATGGATCCCTGAGTCAACTCTGGGGCGCTGCACCTTGCTGTCAACTTGCACTGAATACGCAGCACCGACAATAACTGAAGTTTTGGCGTGTTTGGCCACTGAGAATCTTCGTTAGCAGAATCACTGCCATCATACAAACTGGCCTGCACATGCCTACAGAGAAGTAGGTCACTGGGATCTCTACTCTGTTCCAGTAACCCAATAGTCTATCCCTAGACTATACACGGCATCTTAATTACCACTGCTTTATACATCCTGGCATCTAAGGATGTGTCCTTCACCTTGTTCTTCATTGACATTACCTTTGTTGTCCTTGGCCCTTACTTCTCCCGCAGGAATTTTTTTTTTTTAAAGATTTTACTTATTTATTTGAGAGAGAGACAGTGAGAGAGAGCATGAGCGAGGAGAAGGTCAGAAGGAGCAGACTCCCCGTGGAGCTGGGAGCCCGATGCGGGACTCGATCCCGGAACTCCGGGATCATGACCTGAGCCGAAGGCAGTTGTCCAACCAACTGAGCCACCCAGGCGTCCCCTCTCGCAGGAATTTGACCATTGGTCAAGTTCCCTTACGATCCCTGTTTAAATGGGAGATTGCAGGATGAGACATAGAGCTGTGTAAAGATTTTATCAAAGGACCCTGAGTAACTGGCCTTTGCTGCTCACTTCCCACTGAGCTCAGATACATAGAGGCACCCAGCATGGTTAGCCTGGGGAGACCAAGGAAGACTGGCCTGAGGTACTCCCCTGTGCTGCACCTTCCACTGGTCTTGGATCTATTCCAGACTGGAGTAAAGATAGCAAGAGTCAGGATAGAGGATCGTAAGAGCAAGAAATACTGTTATCTGAGCCTAGATTATTTGTCTGCGTTTCAAGATCGCAAATAGCACAAGTGGCAGAGTGAAGGAACATGTTCTCTCCAAACAGCCTTACCACAAGAAAATGTCGCTTTAGGCTCTTTGGTTCCTAAGTCTGGGACACTGTATATAATCCTGAAAACCTGTCCTAGGAATATAGTCCCTATCCAGACTATCCCAGGTGCAAGTTTGCTCCAACTTTATATATATAATACCACTCATGGAGGGAGACAGGTGCCCTGTCAAAAGGTGTGATGTGACTCACTCATTCAAAACCATGATCCCTAACTAGCCACCCCTTCAGTGAAGAAAACAAACTTGAGAACATTTTCCAACTCTCCTGGGGAATATTACCAAACTCTCCACAGTGTTTCTCAATGCCTTCTTCCTGCCTTTTTTTTTTTTTTTTAAAGATTTATTTATTTGGGAGCGCCTGGGTGGCTCAGGGGGTTAAAGCCTCTGCTTTCAGCTCAGGTCATGATCCCGGGGTCCTGGGATCGAGCCCCACATCAGGCTCTCTGCTCTGCGGAGAGCCTGCTTCCTCCTCTCTCTCCCTGCCTGCCTCTCTTGCCTACTTGTAATCTCTGTCTGTCAAATAAATAAATAAAATGTTAAAAAAAATATTTATTTGTATTAGAGAGTGAGTCAAACGTTAAGCCAGCTCTTGTAGGACTGCTTAAGGGAAAAAAGGAGCACATTTCAGGTAAAAGGAATAATGGCACAAAACTACAGAGACTAGAATTTATAGCCTATGAGCCCATGGAGGCACGTTTGTGTGTGTGTGTGTGAGCCTGTGTCTGTGACAAGAAGCTGGTTATAAATTGGCTCAAAGAAAGTCTTATCTCGGGAGACAGTGAGAGAGAAGGAGGGTAGGAATCTTTCTTCCTTAAACCACAGGCTACAAAAATGAATTTGCTTTTACAGATAATAATTACCCACTGTTATTTTCTTTACTTCCTAGTTACGTGTTTTAGGTTTAAGCTAACCAGTGGAGGTAACCACGAAAATTAAGAAAAGTCACTATGGCATGCTGAAATATTTAATGTGGATAGGATATAACATCTGGGATTAACTTAAAAATATTCCAGGGAAGGGGCACCTGTGCGGCTCAGTGGATTAAGCCTCTGCCTTGGGCTCAGGTCATGATCTCAGGGTCCTGGGATCAAGCCCTCCATCGGGCTCTCTACTTAGTGGGGAGCCTGCTTCTCCCTCCCCCTCTGCCTGCCTCTCTGCTTACTGTGATCTCTCTCTGTCAAATACATAAATAAAATCTTAAAAAAGAAAAATATTCCAGGGGGAAAAAATGTCAGGAATAGCAAAATGTTGATAATTACAGCTGGGTGATGATTGGTACATAGGAATTCACTATATTAAATGTTCTACTTTTGTGCTCAACTATTTTCACTGAAAAAGAAAAAAAGGAGAAAAATAGGAAGTAATCCTGATAAAAGGGTGAGTGACAGTTTAGGTCAGGGCATAATTTGTTACGACTCGTACAACAGTTATGTAACTACGGTGTATGCGCCCAAAACGCTGTAAAGACGAGAAAGAACAGCAGAGAGTGACTTCTGAAGACAAGAAGGACAGAAATAGGGGGTGTTGGCAGTTCTTATAAATGGTGTTGATATAAAAACAAACTGTCAGCAAACTCTGAAGGGGACCAAATGGGTTGGTGCCTGCAGTCAAAGCTACAGCGTCAGGGTGAGTATCCGTCAGTTACCCTGAAATATCTAGAAGGATAAGAATTGTTTTTCAAGTTTGAACTGGTTAAGGTGATCGCATGAATGTCTAGTATTGGCCGAGTAGTCAAAATAGATGCCACTTTGCACACGGGCAGGGAAAGGGATTATTGATGATTATTGATTAAGGCAGTTCAGAAAGGACTTAAAATACTCAGTGAAAACTCAAAAGAGAAGACAGTGCTTGTCTGTTTGAGATCTATTAGATTTTATTTTAAAAACATAAGAAGGGGCACCTGGGTGGCTCAGTGGGTTAAAGCCTCTGCCTTCAGCTCAGGTCGTGATCCCAGGGTCCTGGGATCGAGCCCCGCATTGGGCTCTCTGCTCCGAGGGGAGCCTGCTTTCCCCTCTCTCTCTGCCTTCCTCTCTGCCTAGTTGTGATCTCTCTGTCAAATAAATAAGTAAAATATTTAAAAAAAATTAAAAATAAAAAAATTAAAAACATAAGAAATTAGATTAAGGGGTGCCTGGGTGGCTCAGCATCTGCCTTTAAGCATCTGCCTTCGGCTCAGGTCATGATCCCAGGGTTCTGGGATCAAGTCCCACATTGGGCTCCCTGCTCGGCGGGAAGCCTGCTTCTCCCTCTCCCACTCCCTCTGCTTGTGTTCCCTTTCTCACTATGTCTCTGTCAAATTAAAAAAAAAAAATCTTTAAAAAGAAATTAGATTAAGAAATTATTAAGAGGGGCACCTGGGTGGCTCAGTGGGTTAAAGCCTCTGCTTTTGGCTCAGGTCATGATCTCAGGGTCCTGGGATCAAGCCCCGCATCGGGCTCTCTGCTCAGCAGGGAGCCTGCTTCCCCCTCTCCCTGCCTGCCTCTCTGCCTACTTGTGATCTCTGTCAAATAAATAAAAAATCTAAAAAAAAAAAAAAAAAAATCCTTAAAAAAAAAAGAAAAAGAAATTATTAAGAAATTATGAGGAAAATCCATCTTAAAGTTTTTGCTTTTAGTTCAAAATTTAAGTTTATGACTATGCCATCATTATTTTTGTAGTTAACAAACCTATCTCATTAATTAAAGCTCAAACCACTAGATTAAATGAAAAAGAATCTACAATGCTGTTTTGTTTTTTTTTCTAAGATTTTTATTTATTTATTTGAGAGAGAGAGAGTGAGAGAGAGAGAGCATGAGAGGGGAGAAGGTCAGAGGGAGAAGCAGACTCCCCATGGAGCTGGGAGCCCGATGCGGGGACTCAATCCCAGGACTCTGGGATCATGACCTGAGCCGAAGGCAGTCGCTTAACCAACTGAGTCACCCCAGCGCCCCTACAATGCTCAGTTTTATACAGAAATCAAAGAAAGTAAAAGAAAACCACTTACCGTAAGTGATCAACAGAAGGACAAAAGGAATGTTTTTAAATAGGTTCCTTATTGATTTCTTATAGGAGTACTCAGCACGGGGGCTTTTTTGAAGAACTGCTTGTGCCTGACTTGGTGGATACTGAGGTTTTTCTTTGAATGCTGGAAACACACATGGAAAGGTAATTAAATACATGGTCTTCCTTACTGAGCAGACTAAATCCATTTTAGCTTAAAGAGGCAGTTAAAGTCATAGAGCGAGCCTTTCATTTTCATTAATTTCTGAAGAATATCCTCTCAGTCCTCTGAAACGGACTACAACTCAGAGATCTGACCAATTCACCCAACTGCAAAACCATCAGTAATATGTCACAACCTTGCCCACTGATTATTCCATTCTCAGTTAAGCAAGATTAATTTATATTCTAGTAGTATTCAACAATTCCATTTCTAAACTTACTTCAATTTGTAATTACAAGTAACATCTGATACAAGCAAACCAATGTTACTGACCTTTAAGAGGACTGTCTTGAGTTAGTATCTGTTGTCTTCTAATATTTGATCAAATAATTACACCTCTAGAACTGAAATGGTCCAGGTGGATTCATGGGAGCAGAGCTCACCAAAACATCAATTAATTAGGATATACTGAAAATGCACCACACTAAAACAGGCTTCTATTTTTACAGGTCACAAGTAATTCAAGAGGGTACATACTCATGAATATTTGCTTTTGAATGTCATTGTATCAGAGGACTGGTAGACATAAACTATTTAAGTTGTTGCAATCCCTTCTCTTCTGTTCAACCGACCTGTTCCTTGCTGTTGAGGACGCCTGCGGTCCTTCTCTGAAAGTCTCTTTGGGTCCTAGTTAAGGTAGGAGATATCTCTTTTTCCTAACAGTGGTAAAAACCACTGGTCTATGACCCTGTTTACTTTGAGTTGCTTCCTTCAAAAGGTGAAATATGGCTTTTTCTTTTCTTTGAAACGAAAAAGCGGTAGCCTTCTTCTTTCTTCTCCCCACCAAAAACTGTATGCCAATAAAATAATTAACTACGGGGCCCCTGGATGGCTGAGTTGGTACAGCATGCAACTCCTGATCTTGAGGTCATGAGTTCAAGCCCCACACTGGGCAGGGAGCTTACATTAATAATATTAATAATAGGGGTGCCTGGGTGGCTCAGTGGGTTAAGCCTCTGCCTTCAGCTCAGGTCATGATCTCAGGGTCCTGGAATCGAGCCCCGCATCTGGCTCTCTGCTCGGCAGGGAGACTGCTTCCCTTCCTCTCTCTGCCTGCCTCTCTGCCTACTTGTGATCTCTGTCTGTCAAATAAATAAATAAAATATTTAAAAAATAATAATAATAATACCATTCAAGCAGTTGTTCTCCAAAGTAGCCAAAGGATTTTGGGGCACCACATTCAAACCATTTCTCCCATGAAGAATAAGAAGGAAATATACTGTGCTGAGGACTACTTGTACTTTTTGGAATTAGATAATAACATTATCTTTTGATTTCATTATTTGTCCCCCAAGCAGACATTCCACATATGAACTTAGTACAAGATACATATAGGTTTGAATACTGGCTCTGCCTCATATCTTTGTGTAACTCAGAAGAAGTCAATTCCTGCCTCTCAACTATAGCTTTCTCATACATAAAATGGAAATAACGAGTTCTTATGAGGATTATGTGATATAATATATGCAAAATCTTGTAATTATTGAATGCTACACAGAATACAGTGTCATTTTCAGGACTACTTTTTTTTTTTTTTTCTTTAAAAAGATCTACTTACTTATTTGAGAGAGAGAGCACAAGTAGGGGGAGAGAGAAAGGGAGAAGTAGACTCCTTCTGAGCACAGAGCCCAACATGGGGCTTGATCCCAGGACCCCGAGATCATGACCTGAGTGGAAGTCAGATGCTTAACCGACTGAGCCACCCAGGTGCCCCAGGAATACCTACTTTCAAAAGTCAGAAACTTTATCTCACATGCTTGAAATTCTTACAGACTAAGTAAAACATATTTCTGTTAAATGTTTACAACAGCAGCCCATCTATAAATATCCTGAATATAAGAATCAAAAGTAGAATTGTACCTATATGTTATATACGCATGTGTTTAAGTACCTTAACATTAAATATTTTGATTGCCTTTACTTCTGGTTTCTCTCACCCACTCATATTAGTGAATCAGGAAGGTAAGCATTTTAATTTGCACACTTGAGTTAAGTGACAGAGTTTACTGCCCTCCTACCCAAGGACAGCTTTTATACACAACAGCATTACCACTTATACAAGAGAAATTTAAACTGGAATAAAAACAAGACTAGATAAAAATTAAAATGACATATTTTTATATATAACATTTTAAAATATGGACTTAGGGTACCTAGACTCAAATTTCTTCTTCAGTATTCACTGTGACCATGGATAGATTACATTCACTTCAATGCTGTGTCCTACTTTCCTACCAAATTTTCTACCAAATGGGAATGATCTTAGTACCGTCCTCCTATGCCTATGAGGATTAGATGATATAGCATCGAGTGTGCCAAATGTGTTTGGTACTTACCAAACCACCAAATGCTACAGGCCACAATCGGGTAGGGTATGAAGAATGAGGTATTAGTGTGAGATTTGGTGGAAGGTTTGGATTGATTCCTAGAAATGCTACATGGACTACATTCATGAGTATGCTCCATGAGGGAGGGCAACAGTGTTACATGACATAAGCCTCAAGATAGTATTTTTGAAAAACTGCTGAACACCAATTTACTACATGACACATTGCTGAAAAACAACAGCAAAGCCAAATTACTTTATAAAATTTGTTGGGCTTCCAAAGTATTTATGGGAAGTATTTAGAAGGAAGTTGGATTGTCTTTTCATAATTAAGGGCCTTTAAGTAGGGATTTTAAAAAATAATCCCTATCTTCTTCAATAGCAAGTATTTGAGAATAAGGAAAACAGATAAATTTTTTTGTTTAAATGTCATGATTTTCGGGGCACCTGGGTGGCTCAGTTGGTTAAGTGGCTGCCTTCAGCTCAGGTCATGATCCCAGGGTCCTGGGATTGAGCCCCGCATCAGGCTCTCCACTGAGCAGAAAGCCTGCTTCTTCCTCTCCCTCTGCCTGCCGTTCTGCCTACTTGTGCGCTTTATCTCTCTGTTGAATAAATAATAATAAAAAAAAAATCTTAAAAAAAGTAATAAAAATAAATAAGTAAATAAATGTCATGATTTTCAACCCAAGACATTCATGTCACAACTGTATATTTTCTTGCTTTTATATTATGCTTGGTATCCCAAGGTTATGATTACAGGTCACCAAGCAAAACCTGACAGTGAGCCCTTTCTCCCGTGCTCCATCTCCACCATCTATTCAGAAGCCATGAGAGCATAAATAAGTAATAATGTACATGTATATGTCTCCTTTAATTTCTCAAATAACATAGGTGCTAGGTCAAATGTCAAACCTATTATTAATGCCTTTCTGTCCCCTTCCTTTGAGAAATAAAAATCTTATATTTGTAGCATCCCCTATAGAAATGCTTAAACACATATGTGTCATGTATATAATTTCACATGTAGAGATATCTTATATAGAACCTGTTCTCTCATTTCTTCCAAAGAGATAAAGCAATGAAAAGACAATAAAAAAAGGAAGACCAGAATTGATGTGAAGATACACAAGCAATTGCAGGAAGGAGGATTTTATATTTTAATAATCCCTACTGCTAACAGAGGATCCATTTATGCAAAATATATACAAACTATATGTTATCTAGCAAATCAAATATGGCTACTAGAGAAGCAGACTTAAGAGTTTATTTTTAAAAAACATAGAGTTGACCCTTGAACAACATGGGGGTTAGGGATACCAATCCCCTACAGCTGAAAACTCATGTATAACTTTTGACTCCCCAAAAACTTAACAACTAACAGCCTACTGTTGGCCACAAGCCTTACCAATAACATAGCTGATTGATGCATATTTTGTACGTTATATGTTACACACTATTCTCAAAGTAAAGTAAGCTTAAAAAAAGGAAATATTACTAAGAAACTCATAAGGAGGGGCGTGCTTGGGTGGCTCAGTGGGTTAAAGCCTTTGCCTTCGGCTTGGGTCATGATCTCAGGGTCCTGGGATCGAGCCCCGCATCGGGCTCTCTGCTCAGCGGGGAGCCTGCTTCCCCGTCTCCCTGCCTGCCTCTCTGCCTACTTGTGATTTCTGTCTGTCAAATAAATAAATAAAATCTTAAAAAAAAAAAAAAAGAAAGTCATAAGGAAGAGGAAATACTGTACTTTTACGGTATACTTTTACAGTACTATAAAAACCCATGTATAAATGGACATGTGCAGTTCAAAACCATGTTGTTCAAGGGTCAACTGCAGATTTCTTTTAAAGCTTTTTAAAACTGCTGAAATAGTACAGGGATAATTTGTCCTTTTTCAGTAGTCTATACACAGCAAAAATGTCACTCCCTAACTGAAACATAAAAAACGAACCATGAGGAGATTTGGCATGTCAGAATACTTTATATGCTACCAAGAGAATATTTTTTCATTATCTAATGTAAATTAAATGTAAGGGCAGTTCATCTATGAAGGCAGTCTGTACCAAAACAGGCGTCAACCTACATGCCTTTGAAAACTTTGTGATCTAGAGAGCACAACATTTGAATTTTTCATTACTATTATAGCCATGGTGAAAATTAACTTTATAAATTTTAAAACTCCAGCTATAATGCAATTTAATGTAAACATTAATGATTAATGATTAAAAGATGATCTTCCAACTTTAAAGTTGCTTTCTTCCTCAAATCAAGTTAAGATATCCTGAGTGCCCAAAGGGCAGTATTACAGTTATACTACCAACGACATTCCTGAAAAAAACCTGTCCTCCCTGCAAGCAAAACTTTTTCCCATTAAAAACAAACTTTAAAAAGCAGACCTTCCCAAACCTTCTTCCAAACTGATGATGGCTGCTTGCAGCTGATTTGGACTGACTGCTTCAAGAGACAGGCCCCGGCGAGAGGACTCAGGGATGAGTGGTGACAGCAGTGCTTTGCTGGAGTGGCCCAACAAGCAGGCAGTGGCCAGTGTGAGGCTCTGCTGAACAGCTTGCCACTGCCCAGGATCGTTCCCTGGTCAACATGTTCAGATCCAGTTAATTGTTAAAATGGGGATCCTTGGAAGGATTTCTCATTAAAAAAGAAAAAAAAGGTTGTAGCCTCTTTGCATCATTTCAAAGCATGACAAGAATTTGTTCCTGGGTTTGTTAGCATAAGCCGCAGAACATGTAGAAGAAGATGCAAACGGGAGGCAGGTGGCATGTTGGAAACCACGGTTATCCGGGAAGAACAGTTAGTAGGGAGAGATATCAGATGAATTAGTCTTCAAACCCTTTACGATATTAAAATAGATGGTAGCTGACCATAACATATCCCTGGGGGTGTAGCATTCATTATCTGAACAAGTGCAACAGCAAGAATGAAACAAGCAAATGGCATTCGAGATATTATCATGAAAATGTTCAGGGTCAGCTATTTTGATTTCCATATGTTGGCCATGCATTTATCTCTTTAAGCAACAGGGAAAATAATTTGCTTACCAATTACTGTTAAAAGACATAAAAACGTGGCGATGGATGACGTCCCATAAAACATGGTACTGATGTTACAAGCCAGCAGATCGGTGTCATTCTGTGTATTGGGCACTAAAACTGGTGGTAGCAAAAAGCCAACAGCAGTTCCAAGCTGAAAAATAAGCAATCCTGTTAATAGCTACTATTAATAAGAGGAAAAAAAGGACATACTGGCAATTAATACAACATAGAGAAGACAGCTTGTGTATTGAAGGTATAAGGTGTACATTCTAAAGTACCATGTTCTGGGGTGCTGGGCTGGTTCAGTTGGAGGAGCGTGAGACTCCTGATCTCGGGGTCATGAGTTCGAGCCCCATGCTGCGTGTAGAGATTACCCAAATAAATAACTATTAAAAAAACCAACAACACCACGTTCTAATGTTTTGTTGTTTTTTTTCACTGCTGTACTGTTAAAGGATAGTTGCTGACAAATGCCTTCCCTATTCAACAAACTCCTACTATTTGAATGATTCTGCTGTAAGGATGGGTAAGATACCGTTCTTACACTTTAGATGTTTACAATCAAAAGGAGGAGTAAGAATATGCAGAGTCGGGGCGCCTGGGTGGCTCAGTGGGTTAAAGCCTCTGCCTTCCGTTCAGGTCATGATCCCAGGGTCCTGGGATCGAGCCCCGCATTGGGCTCTCTGCTCCGCAGGGAGCCTGCTTCCTCCTCTCTCTCTGCCTGCCTCTCTGCCTGCTTGTGATCTCTGCCAAATAAATAAATAAAATCTTAAAAAAAAAAGAATATGCAGAGTAAAGTTCAGAAAAGATGATATATAGAATAGGAGAAAATATTTTCAAGTCACATACCGAAGAAGGGACTACCATCTAGAATATATAGAGAACTCTCACAACTCAATAATAAAAAGACAAACATCCAATTCAAAAATGGGTACCCACAAGATGGCTATAATAAACAAACAAACAAAAAACTGGAAAATGACAAATGTTGGCAAGATGTGAAAAAACTGCAACCCTTGTACACTGCTAGTAGGATTGTTAGAATAGTGCATCCACTGTGGAAAACAATTTGGCAGTTCCTTTAAAAATTAAACATAGAATTACCATATGATCTAGCAATTCCACTCCTAAATAAATTCCCAAAACACTAAAGATAGGTATTCAAATATCAAATATTATACATGAATTTTCATAGCAGCTCTATCTGCAATAGCCAGAAGGTAGAAACAAACCCAAATGTCTGTCAGTGGATGAATGGATAAACAAAATGTGGTACCTCCGTATAATGAAGTATTATTCAGTCCTAAAATGAATGAAATACTAACCTGGATGAACTTTGAAAACAAGCTAAGTGAAAGAAGCCAGACATAAAAGGTCATATATTGAATGATTCCATTTACATGAAACATCCAGAACAGCTAAATCCATAGAAAAAGCAAAATAGTGGTTGTCAGGGGACAGAAGAAGGGGTAAATGAAGAGTGACTGCTTAGTGGGTATTGGGTCTTCTTTGAGGGTAGATGAAAATGTTTTGGATCTAGATAGAGGGATGGTTGTACAACACTGTGAATGTACTAAATGCCACTATGCTATAATTTAAGATGGTTAATTTTATGTTATGTGAATTTTGCCTTAGTAAAAAAAACACAAGGTTAGATAGGATAATCACAATGAAAGAAATAAAATTAAAGGAGCTCAATAGAAAAAGATAGCAGATTCTTTCAGGGATGGAGATGAGGAGGGAGGGCCCAAGACTGGTTTCCAAAAGGAGGCTGAGATAGATAGTAAGAGTCACCAAACACTTCATTTGCTCCTTTACAAAAAGCTGGATAGAGACCATTAAACAGGTGATTACAAGACAGTGTGGTCAGTACAGTGATGGAGAGGTAGAGGGCGCTACGTCTGGGATGATCATGGGATCTATCATCCCAATGAGAACACTATTCAGAGTGAAAGGGACTAAATGAGTAGTTATAATGAACAGCTCTATACTTGGATTATCCCTGGCTAACTGGAACATACGGTCACCCTAACTAAGAAACTACTTGGAAGGACCACTTTGTATAGACTTAGGGTTCAGGAAAAGTCTCTGGAGGAACAAAGATCTGAAAAAGAAACTGGAGTTCGCCACGTGAAATCTGTGTGTTCCCAGCCAAGGGAATATCATGTACAAAGGAAGGGGGAGAGCATGACCTTGTGAGAAGCTGGAAGTAGCGGACAATTCCCCTCAGAGCAGAGAAAGAATGTGGATGTGAGGAATGGGGGGATGCGGAGAGGGGAAGCTGAGAGCCGACAGGAGGCAGATCCAAAGGGTCTCCAGCGGTCTCATTAGAGAGTTTGAATTTTATCCTCCGGGCAACAGAAGCCACTGCAGAGTAGAAGGGAGTGTCCTGGACAGATCTGCACATTAGAAAGACCACAGTGGATGGATGTGGAGAGTAATGGGGAAAGAGAAAAGAGCTGCAGATAGGAAAATCAGCCAGCAATGTCTAAGTAAGGGCTGGTGGTGGCCAAAGCTAAGAGAGTGGCAGTAGAAATGCAGAGAAATAAGCAAGGAGATGAGGTAAATTTGGATGGGCGGGGTCATATGGAAACATTCAGCTGGCATGTATCTACATGAGTCAGAAGCTCATCCATTTATTCAACAAATTTTTATGGAGAATCTATAATGTGCTGGGCACTGTGTTAAGTGCTGGTGAGACAACTGTATACATTCAGACCACATGCCTATTTTCATGAAACTTACAATCTAATGGTGGGGATGGGAAATGAGTAGTAACAATTAATATATAAGCATAAATATATCAGACAGTGATTAATGCTGTATTGAGATAGTATAATGATGTGCTAAGAGAGTGACTGGGATCCTCAAGCAAGTCCACAAAATGATAACTTAAAATGAATTTAAAAGAGAGTTGAGTCACAGTAAGGATGTAATAATGTGATCCTAGGAGGAAGAACATCCCAGGCAAAGAGAATGCTTCTGCAAAGGCCCTCATGCAAAATTCAAGCTTAGTGTTGTTTAAGGAGCCGAAGAAGAATGTTAGCATAAGGTTCTGTAACGCAGAGCGAAGAGTTTAGATTTTAAGTACTATGGGAAATCACTGGTGAGTCCAAAGCAGAGCAAAAGACGAAAGAATCCGATCCATGTCTTTAAAGGGTCTCTCAGGTTAGAGACCTGGCAGTAGAGATGGACAGTGAAAAGCCAGGATGCAGGAATCAGACAGACTTGGGTGTGAATGCTGCCACCAGTTAGCTGTGTGGCTTCTGGAAAATAAGGTCATCCCTTCAAGTCTGTTTCTCTATCTATAAAATGGAGAGACTAATGGTTCCTACCTTATATTATTAAATTCAAGGACACAGTGCATGTAAAATACTTAGCATAGTGCCAGGTTCTTAGTGAATGCTCAGTACTGTTGAGTATTATTATAAAAGATCACTCCATAATTTAGGCTGAAAATGAGGGCCATGAACAGGTGCACAGCTACTGCAGCCTGGGAAGGACGAGAACACCTAGGGAGAATGTACAGAGAAGGCAGAGGTGTGCTGAACGTCAGAGGGAAATCTGCCTTGAGAAGACATTTCCATTTATTATCCAAAAACAGATAATCCATAGGTATGGAGTCAATAATACTTCTGTCATGCTCAATGAAGTATGAATATGAAATATAATTTTGTAAATGAAAAATACTTTAAGAGTTCCTATCTAAACATATGGAAGCAACCAACTAAAATATCAGTTATAAAATTATTATTTTATATTGTAATGTAATGTAATGTAATGTAATAATATATGTGTAAATTATACACAACAACTACAGTTCAAACTACCCTTTCTTCTGCACTTTTAGAGAAAGAAGATAAACATAAAGTAGTAAACATGTAGAGCTAGTCTTTTTATGGATTTTAGGTAAATCTTATCGTGATCTTGAATCAAGTGTTAGACCGGAAGTAAGAGAGTAACATTCTTTTGTTACATAGCATGTAGGAATACAGGCATAGAGAGAGGCGAAGTTCACTGTATATAGATTTTTAACATTCTACACTGTATATACATTTTTAACTACATTCTCCTCAAGCTGAATGAATACTCAATATAATGTACATAAAGTATCATAGGGCTCCATTATGCAAATTTTAAATGACAATGAAAGAATCAATCTGCAATTACTACACACACACACACACACACACACACACACACCATTTTAGTTAGTAATGCTACTGGAATTTGAACCTATGGTGTTAGAAGGACTAGGAAGTACTTTAAGGGGAAATTGGCAAAATAAGCCACCCTTTCAGAATGGGTTCCATGATCTGTGATCTGACTTGCATTTTCTTACTGTTAAAAATTGGTAACTGGACTCAGTAAGGTTGTGAGAGGTCTTTACTACCATAACATTTATACAGCTGTCATTTATAAGTGTTGTGTACGAGGCACTCTGCTGATTGCTAACATATGAAATTAAACCGGAAGGGAGCCTGGCTGACTCAGTGGGAAGAGTATGCAACTCTTGATCTCAGGGTCATGAGTTCCAGCCCCACCTTGGATGTAGAAAGTACTACGAAAGATAAATAAACTTTAGAAAAATAAATACGTAAGTAAAACAAGCCAAAATAAAATAAAACAGGAGCTGTTCACATTGATCACTCAAAATGAGAAAAAGTTCCCAGAACCCAACACCTTCCTTCTACAAAGAATACACTGGGGACAGCAAAAATACCTACTTCAGTCTCACTGGTTACAGGTAATTCTCAAAGCAAGATGACAAGGTGCTCAATTCAAACTGGTTTCAAAGTTCTGTCTTTACAAATATATACCCTCTTTAATCCAAGACCCATCTCCTTCCCTGCACTTACACACAACTGCCTCCTGAGGGTCCCATCCATATGCCTAACTCACACGGCCTATGCCTTAATCTGGTCCTTTAACGATCCGGATTTTCCTGTGTCACTCTAGTTCTTACCTGATTGCCCAGCACAGCGGTGGCACAAGCTGTGGATACCTCCTTGGGCCCAAACCACACCGAGGCGATGCGGGAGGGCAAGCCGAGGATGAACACCTGGGCCACGGAGCAGAGACACTGGCCCAGCATGGTGACCCAGAAGAGATGCTGCTGGACACTGGCGCACTTGATCCAGGCGCCCAGGCAGTTGAGGCCGGAGCCCAGCAGGGCGGTGAGCCGCAGGCCTCTGGTGTCCAGCAGCCACGTGGCCGGAAAGATGAGGGGCACGTAGGCCAGCATGTACACCATGGACAGCCAGTCGATGTGCAGGGAGGAGACGCCGTAGAAGCCCTCAAAGACATTGCTGATGATGCTGTACTGGATCCACTGAAAGGCGTTCACCAGCGAGTACAGGCTGAAGATCAGGAGCACCACAAAGCGCCGCGCAGAGAGCGCCGTCTGGGGCACCCGGGAGCCCTCGGCCCCGCGGGTCTCCTCCCCGGGGCCCGTGGGCAGCAGCCGTGTCTGGGTCTCCTCCTCTGGAGCCAGCGGAGTCTGAGGCCTGCCGAGGGATTGAGCGGCGGCCGCGAGGCTGTCCCGAGACACTCCATTCAGGGTCAGGCAGCCGGCTTTGAGCCCGTTCTGCGGCTCGGCGCTGAGCTTTCCGGGGGGCTCGCCCCCCGGAACCAGGAGGTATCCATTCGCGGGCGGGTGCCCGGGTGCCACCGCTGCCCCCTCCTCATCGTCCAGCTGTGCCATGTCCCTGCGCTCCCCCGCGCCGCGGCCCTCCTCCCCCTCCCCGCACCCCCCGGCCCAGGACCCGAGGCCCTCCCGGCACCCCAACCCCAACCCTTTGGACCACCGCTCATGCAACCCTTTCCCTGGCCGGGTGAGCCTGGGTGCGACCCGCGAAACCCAGCCGGCGCTACCGGAGGCCGCAGGCGAAATAGCTGTCCCCGCGCGCCTCCAGGCCGACGGTCACCCTGCGCCGGGCCCCGCCCCCAAGAGCGCCACCCGACCAATCAGCGGGCGTCTTCCCCCGGCGGGAGAGCCAATCGGGGCGCTTCTTTCAGGGATGAGGCGGGAGCAAATTTGCGGGGAGGAGAGGAGGAAGGCGGGACTGGAAGGTTAAGGCCGCGCGTTCCCTGCGGCGGAAAGATGCAGTCGCCGAGAGTAGTCAATGTGGGAAGAGGGCGGGAGGGGATGCGGAGGGGGTGGGGAGGGCGAGCGGGAGGGGAGGGCGGGAGGCGGCCCGGGCCCCTCGGCCCCTCGGAACTGGGAACGAGGGGGCGGGAGAAACGGGGGAGACAAAGAGGAGCGCGATCCGGAGGGGCTGCGCGGGGGCGAGGTCCACGCGCAGGCGGAGGAGTTTGGCCTCGGCCCAGCACAGCTGTCCGTCAAGATCCGACCCCGCTTTAGAGCAGACAACACCGCATTTCAGAAATTCGTGCCGCCTCGGCAGAGGAAAAATACCCGAAAGGGCTTCAGCCCACATAGATTTCGTCAGCAGTCTGCCCCCGGTGAAGCTGGAATCCCCCGCCCCGCTGATGACGGAGGCCGGCGGGGCCGACGGGCTGTGCCCGAGCAGACCCTGTGACTCAAGGTTCTCCCTCGGACCCCCTCCCGCCCCTCGTGCTCACTGCACGCGCAGGTGCAGTGGGCTCCGGGGACTCCAGGTACAAACTTGTGTGTGTTCCAGACACTGGTGCCCCAGGGAATCAAACCATGAAGCCGGTCCTGCTCTCGAGAGAGCACGTGTACGTAGCCTTGAGAGTTTTCTAGAGAAAATGTGCCGCCTGCTGCTACTTAGGAAACTAATTTGGAAACAAAACCAACCGAAAGACTCCAAATATTCATTATTGAAGTGAAATGGAAACCCGGAGTATCTAACTATGGGTTTAATCTAAAAAAGTGCTGCCATTAAGAAACCTAAAGCCCTCTACATCTTTTTAATGCCTCCTAATATTGTTATTTTGGTGATGTATATCCGATATATGCCTCAGATATATATATCGGATACCGCTCCGTACAGGTGAAATACTACGTAATTCTAAACTTTAAGGAATATGTGCATTTTTTAAAGGCTTATTTATTTATTAGACAGAGAGCACAAGTAGGCAGAGAGGCAGGCAGAGAGAGAGAGGAGGAAGCAGGCTCCCCGCTGAGCAGAGAGCCCGATGCAGGGCTTGATCACAGGACCCTGGATCATGACCTGAGCGAAGGCTTTAACCCACTGAGCCACCCAGGCACCCCAGAATATGTGCATTTTAATGTCTTCCTTGGCCACCCTGTATAAATTTCCGCATGCCCCCTCCCTTAGTCCCCTTCCCTTCTTAATTCTTCTTAGTGCTTACCACTATCTGAAATGTCCTGTATTTTACTTATTTTTTTTTTTCTGGTTATTTTCTCCCTCCCCACCAGAAGGTAAGCTCTAAGAGGGCAAGTCTGAAAATTTATTTCTATTTCTTAAATGACTGCAGTGAACAAGCATTGAATTACTGTTGAATATTTTAAATAATTACTTGCTTTGTAAATGAATCCATTCCTTTTTTTAAAAACATGCGAATTTCCCCTGAAAATATGATTTTCTAAACACTGATTTAGATAGTATTTCAGAGTATTAAGCTGTATTCTCTGAATGAACAACCAACCAAACGTGGCCTACAAAGGACTTCAGTCTTAGTTAAGAAGTTTATTTTATGGGTCTCTGAGAAAGATACTAATTGCATTGCTCAATATACAGCACAATGTATTATTCAACATTCAGAGGGATTTTTAAAATAGTTCATGTAGCATGAAACTTTCTACATAGTTCACAGAAAAGCTGTTTAGAAGGGGAATCCAGTGGATACAATTTTAAATGGACTTTTCTTTGCTTGCCCTGTCATACCTCCATTCGATAGTCACAGTGATCATTCAGATCTCTGCAAACCTCCCACCCCCTTCCTGAAAGAAGAAACTGGCAGGTTATATTAGGTTCATTTCCCCATTAGCCAGTGTGTGTTGGCGATTGTCTTCTATTAGATCTGAACATAACTTCCCTCTCTGCACAGAGGCGGCTTCCTGAATGTACTTCTGCAAGGCCATTCTTTCTGATTGTGTAGGCTTCTTCTGTCTAGAGATAATTTGCCTTCCCAATGTCCTTAGCAAGAAGGATGGGGTTGAGAGCCCTCTGGGTATCGTGGATAACAGTCAATATCTAATTTCCCTACACATTTTCACCAGCTGGTACCTATTTACACTTGTCCACTTTGTCACTTGCCTTCCCTGCCTATGGCACTGTTCTGTGTCTGATGCTATCACCATCTACATGGAGCATAGCATGAAGGGGGTTTAGAGTAGTGGAGAAGAGCATATCTAGAGACAGGCTACCTGAATTTGAGTCCCCCTTTTAGTACTCACTAGCTGCCCAACCTTAGGCAAGTTACTTAGTTGTTTCATAATAGTACGTTGCTATTGTGAGGAATAAATGAGTGAATGGTGCCTGGCACATGGTTTAGGCATTCTTGGTTACAGTTATTAAGATAACTTATATAGCGGTTAAGGTCCAGGCTCCAGATCCACTTGGCCTGGATTCAAATCCTAGTTCTTTCACTTTCCAGCTGCATGACTTTGGATCAGTTACTCTGTGCCTCAGTTTCTGCAACTAGAAAATAGAGACAACATTCTTCATGAAATTATTGTGAGAAATAAGTGGCTAGTAAGTACGAAGTGCTTAAATAGTGCCTGACCTCTGAACTAGTAATCAGTAATATACTCAGTAAATGTTACCTAAAGCCATTGCCTATCAACTCATGTCCTCAGAGTTATATCTTGTCCTCATGTTATCTTATATTTGACCCCCATCCTGCCTATTGAAGCTTGCTTGCATTGTCCTGGAGTTCCTCCAAGCTCTCTCAGAGTGAAATTAGAATTGTAGAGCCCTTCCCCAGAGAGTGCTCTGAGAATGCCCTGAAAGGGCAGCATGTGGTGGTGTATACTCACTACCCTTGGCCTAACAAGAGGGAGATTTCTTATCAGAGGTAGCCAGCAGTTCAACAGACAGTACCCAGACAACAGATACTATCTGTGTTGGACCAGGTGTGTTATGGACAGGATGCCTGAATTCCGTAGAAAATTGAACCATGTGGGGCACCTGGCTGGTGCATTCGGTTGAGCAACTGACTCTTGGTTTTGGCTCATGTCGTGATCTTGGGGTCATGGGATCAAGCCCTGCCTGGGGCTCCAAGCCCAGACTCAGTGGGGAGTCGGCTTGAGGATTCTCTCTCTCTCTCCCACTGCCCATCCCCCCTCAAATTAATATATCTTTAAAAAAGAAAATTGAACTATGTGAGATTTAAGATTTCTGACTCTTGGGGCGGCTGGGTGGCTCAGTGGGTTAAAGCCTCTGCCTTCGGCTCAGGTCATGATCTCAGGGTCCTGGGATCGAGCCCCGCATCGGGCTCTCTGTCCGGCAGGGAGCCTGCTTCCTCCTCTCTCTCTCTCTCTCTGCCTACTTGTGATCTCTGTCAACTAAATAAAATCTTAAAAAAAAAGATTTCTGACTCTAAGTTTCTATGATATATGAAAAGTAAAATAGGATATTTCCAGAGAAAGGATTAGACAAAATTCATATGCTTCCTTTGACAAAGTTCCATAAGGAAAGAATGGAGTACAAAAAGGGGAAAACTCAGCGGTATCCCTTTGTAGTTCCATTCCAGTCTCTTAACCTTGCCTCCTCTCTCTTGAACCTTCAATAGTAGGTACTTATTAACCAGTTTAGGTATGAATCATACTTTATGTCATATGCTTGAAGGTATAAACCGTAAACCTGTCCCTGCCAGAGAGGACAGTACTGAGAGCATCACTTGGCTGAGAGACAAGAGGAGACCGAGCTGCATTATGGGTGTGGAATGCCACATCTGAGAGAGATTTGAATAAGTAACAGTTCAGCAATATGATATCTGGATGGCATCCAGGAACCAAGGTCCAAGATGCTATCAAGAGTGATGTGGGGACACCTGGGTGGCTCAGTTGGTTAAGCGGCTGCCTTCGGCTCGGGTCATGATCCCAGTGTCCTGGGATCGAGTCCCACATCGGGCTCCTTGCTCAGCAGGGAGTCTGCTTCTCCCTCTGCCTCTGCCGGCCACTCTGTCTGCCTGTGCTCACTCTCTCTGACAAATAAAATCTAAAAAAAAAAGAGTGATGTGGCTGTTCCTGAGCAAAGGTTTCCTGAAACCTAAGAGTATAAGATGCAAACCAGAACCATGCTACTAGATGTAGAATCCACCGTGTTTCTTGGGGAAGGGGGTGGATTTTAGCAACCTGACTTCAGCTTCCACCACTATTACTGTGCTCTGTCCACCTGAGTGGCCAGATCTCTGCTGTTGTAGAGATTAAGTTGGGGAATGGAGAAATAGAGGAGGCTGGAAATCAGAATCCTCCCATGTGTTATTTTCCCCATCCAGACATAGAGTGTGTGTGTGTGTGTGTGTGTGTGTGTGTGTCTAACGTTCATAGAAAATAATCACAGGGTTTTCCCTTCTGTGTATTTTTGTCTTGCTTCTTGAGTTCTTACAAAGAAACCAAATGGAAGGGATGGGGTGGGGGACTGGAAGTTCCAATGCTTCCATCAATTGGTTGGTTCCTCTGACAACCAACCCATCCCTAGGTACTTTCCAAAAGTCATTTCATTAATAGTACAAGGAAATCATCCCAGGAAAGTCCCAAGGTTTGAGAAGCTCTGTGCAAGAAACTTTGTTGAGAAAGCCAGATGTATTGTTCTTACTATAAATTACAAAAACACATTAGCATGGTAGTTGGTATGTATTGGCAAGACAAATCCCTGATTCCCAGGCCTGGGAGTGTGAGGGTGCTAATAGAGTATGTGGACTGGAGGCCATATCAACAGCAGAGGAGGACTAGCACAGGGAAGAGGAAATCACACCACATTAGTCCTCTCCAGGCCCCTAATATGCCACGTTTGTGTTTATCATGCAATCTGACTCATGATCTATCCATCTTCCCTTAATTTAGCCAAATCCCACCCATTCTTTACGGTCCAGGTCAACTCCATTCCCACTCCCTTCCTTAGTCTATCTCTATGGTTGGAGCCCCTAGAGCTATCATCTATCTGACCATTAACACCCCTGGAACTACTCACTGAACACTGCCTGGCGGCTACCTAGCTTTTCTTTGTATATTTTGTCCCTTATCTAGATTTGAGCGTCCTGAAGCCAGGGACTGGATTTTACTTTATAACACCATCAATACCTAAAAAAAATTTTTACTTGGCAGTGTAGGGGCCCAGGGCAGGTTGCCCCCAAAATGTGCCGTAATGGCATGTTGATTACTTTGAATTAAAGCTACTGAAGGTGGGGTGCCTGGGTGGCTCAGTGGGTTAAAGCCTCTGCTTTCGGCTCAGGTCATGATCCCGGGGTCCTAGGATCGAGCCCCGCA
Source organism: Mellivora capensis (assembly GCA_004024625.1). Taxonomy (NCBI): domain Eukaryota; kingdom Metazoa; phylum Chordata; class Mammalia; order Carnivora; family Mustelidae; genus Mellivora; species Mellivora capensis. The sequence goes on along the minus strand of PISX010002499.1, from coordinate 105,725 downwards.
TCGGGCTCTCTGCTCCGCGGAGAGCCTGCTTCCTCCTCTCTCTCCCTGCCTGCCTCTCTTGCCTACTTGTAATCTCTGTCCTGAGGAAAATGGGAAATAAATCTCCTGTGTGGAAGGTACCCTCGCCGTACCAGGAGGTAGAGAGATAGGGAATCCTTATCACCAGAAATACAGAATTTAGAGCCTAAGAAGGCCATATAAACAAACCCTGTTACTTTTTACTAATTTACTAACTCAGCCCACGTTCTGTTTAGAATTTCTTACTAATTGAAGCTCCTGAACATAAGTTTTCTTTTTCCTGTCTACTCCTCACAAATTTATTGTCTCTTCGAGTAAGAAGTATAAAAACTTCTTGCTGTGGTCATTTCCGTAGGTTTCAATTTCCTTAGGTCTCAATTTCATTACCCTCCATGTGTACATAATTAAAATTTGGGGGTTTTTTTCCTTCTCCTGTTAATCTGTCTCATGTCTATTTCATTTTTAGATCAGATGAAAGAAGCCTGAAGATTACAGAAAAATTTTTACTCCTGGACAGCAGTTCATTTCATACAGAGTCACCGGCATCTAACACAACAAATGCTTTTAGGTGACAGTGACTACTAGGAAAATGGCCAGCTCCATTATTGCAAAATTGTAAAATTTAATTTATATCAGAAGTTAAATCAGGCCCTTTCTCGCTCTGAAATGTAAATAAACACACTTTATTTTATTTATTTATTTTTATTTTATTTAAAATTAATTAGCCAACATGTAGTACATCATTAGTTTCAGATATTGCATTCAGTAATTCCTCAGTTGCATATAACACCCAGCGCTCATCACATCACATGCCCTACTTGATGCCCATCACCCAGTTACCCCATTGCCCCCCTCCACCTCCCCTCCAGCAACCCTCAGTTTGTTTTGTATAGTTAATAGTCTCTTGTGGTCTTTCTCCCTATGACTTCCCACTCAGTTTTCCCTCCCTTCCCCTATGATCCTCCACACTGTTTCTTATATTCCACTTATGAGTGAAACCAAATGATAAATTGTCTTTCTCTGATTGACTTATTTTGCTAACATATACCCTCCAGTTCCATCCACACTGAAGTAAAGAGTAAGTATTCATCCTTTCTGATGGCTGAGTAATAGTCCATTGTATAAATATACCACATCTTCTTTATCCATTCATCTGTCCATGGACATCTGGGCTCTTTCCACAGTTTGGCTATTGTGGACATTGTTGCTATAAACATTGGGGTGCATGTGCCCCTTCAGATCACTACATTTGTATCTTTGGAGTAAATGCCTACTAGTACAGTTTCTGGGTTATAGGGTAGCCCTATTTTTAACTTCTTGATGAAACTCCATACTGTTTTCCACAGTGGCTGCATGGACTTGCATTCCCAACAACAATGTAAGAGGATTCCCCTTACTCTGCATCCTTGCCAACATTTGTTGTTGCCTGACTTGTTAATTTCAGCCATCCTAACTGGTGTAAGGTAGTATCTCATTGGGGTTTTGATTTATATTTCCCTGATGGCAAGTGACGTGGAGCATTTTTTCAATGTGTCTGCCGCAATTTGTATGTCATCTTTGGAGAAGTGTCTGTTCATGTCTTCTGCCCATTTTCTGACTGGGCTATTTGTTTTTTTGGGTGTTGAGTTTAATAAGTGCTTTATAGATCTTTAATAATTTTCTTTTCTTTCTTTCTTTTTTTTTTTTAGATTTTATTTATTTAGTTATTTGTCAGAGAGAGGAGAGAGAATGAGAGACAGAGCACAGCAGGGAGAGTGGCAGACAGAGGGAGAGCAGGCTTCCCACTGAGCAAGGAGCCACATGCGGGACTCGATCCTAGAATCCTGGGATCACGACCCGAGCTGAATACAGACACTTAACCAACTGAGCCACAGAGGCATCCCAAGTGCTTTATAGATCTTGAATACTAGCCCTCTATCTGACATGTCATTTGAAATATCTTCTCCCATTTCGTAGGTTGCCTTTTAGTTTTGTTGACTATTTCCTTTGCTGTGTAAAAGCTTTTTATCTTGATGAAGTCCCAATAGTTCATTTTTGCTTTTGTTTCCCTTTCCTTTGGAGACGTGTCTAGCAAGAAGTTGCTGTGGCTGAGGTTGAAGAGATTGCTGCCTGTGTTCTCCTCTAAGATTCTGATGTATTCCTGTCTCACATTTAGGTCTTTCATTCATTTTGAGTGTTTCTTTGTGCATGGTATAAGAAAATGGTCCAGTTTCATTCTTCTACATGTGGTTGTCCAATTTTCCCAACACCAATTGTTGAAGAGACTGTCCTTTTTTCATTGGATGTTCTTTCCTGCTTTGTTGAAGATTAGTTGACCATAGAGTTGAGGGTCCATTTATGGGTTCTCTATTCTGTTCCACTGATCTACTTGTTGGTTTTTGTGCCAGTACCATACTGTCTTGTCGATCACAGCTTTGTAATAGAGCTTGAAGTCAGGCATTGTGAAGCCACCAGCTTTGGTTTTCTTTTTCATCAGTCCTCTGGCTATTAGGGGTCCTTTCTGGTTCCATTCAAATTTTAGGACTATTTATTCCAGTTCTATGAAAAATGTCAATGGTATTTTGATAGAAATTGCATTGAATGTGTATATTGCTCTGGGCAGCATAGACATTTTAACAATATTATTTTAACAATATATATCTGTGAAGTCCATCTGGTCCAGTGTGTCATTCAAAGCCCTTGTTTCCTTGTTGATCTCCTGCTTAGATTATCTGTCCATTGCTGTGAATGGGATGTTAAAGTCTCCAGTATTATTGTATTATTATCAATGTGTTTCTTCAATTTTATTACTAATTGGTTTATATAATTGGCTGCTCCCAAGTTAGGAGCATAAATATTTATAATTGTTAGATCTTCTTGTTGGATAGACCCTGTAAGTATGATATAGTGTCTCTCTTCAATCCTTACTACAGTCTTTGGTTTAAAATCTAATTTGTTTGATATAAGGGTTGCTATCCCAGCTTTTCTTGGATGTCCATGAACATGATTAATTGTCCTCCACCCCCCTCACTTTTCAACCTGGAGGTGACTTTGGTCTAAAATGAGTCTCTTATAGACAGCATATTGATGGGTCTTGCTTTTTTATCCAGTCTGATACTCTGTGTCTTTTGGTTGGAGCATTTAACCCATTTACATTCTGAGTAACTATTGAAAGATATAAATTTAGTGCCACTGCATTATCTGTAAAGTCACTGTTTCTGTGTATTGTCTCTATTCCTCTGTGGTCTATGTTCCTTTTAGGCTCTCTCTTTGCTTACAGGATCCCCTTTAATATTTCTTGCAGGGCTGGTTTAGTGACCACAAATTCTTTTAGTTTCTGTTTGTCCTGGAAGCTCTTTATCTCTCCCATTATGAATGACTGCCTTGCTGGATAAAGTATTCTTAGCTGCATGTTTTTCTCATTTAGTATCCTGAATATATCACACCAGCCCTTTCTGGCCTGCCAGGTCTCTGTGGATAGGTCGCTGCCAGTCTAATGTTCCTACCCTTGAGCTTGTTTCAGGCTACCCTCAGGATTTTCTCTTTGTCTCTGAAATTGGCAACTTCATTATTATTTGTTGAGGTATTGATCTATTTTTATTGATTTTGAGGGGGGGGTTTCTCTGTACCTCCTGGACTTGAATGCCTGTTGTTTCCTTCTACAGATTAGGTTAGTTCTCAGCTATGATTTATTCAAATATACCTTGTGTCCCTCTCTCTCTTTCTTCTTCCTCTGGGACCCAATTCTAATACTGTTTTTGTTTTGTTTTATTTTTTGTTTTTGTTTTGTTTTGCTTTTAAAGATTTTATTTATTTGACAGAGAGAAACACAGCGAGAGAGGAAACAGAAGCGGGGGGAGTTGGAGAGGAGAAGCAGGCTTCCGGCCGAATGGGGAGCCCGATGCAGGGCTGGATCCCAGGATCCTGGGATCATGACTCGAGCCAAAGGTAGATGCCCAATGACTGAGCCACCCAGGTGCCCCCTAATATTGTTTCATTTTATGGTATTGCTGATTTCCTGAAGCCTCCCCTCATGGCCCATTAGTTGTTTTTCTCTCTTTTCCTCAGCTTCCTTGCTTTCCATCAACTTGTCTCCTGTGTCAGTGACTCTTTCTTCTGCCTCATTTACCTTAGTTATTAGACCATCCATTTTAGAGTGCATCTCAGTTAAAGCATCTTTAATTTCAGCCTGATCAGAATTTATTTCTGCACTAAGAGATTCTCTAGTGTCTTCTATGCTTCTTTCAAGCCCAGCTAGTAACCTTATAATCATTATTCTGAATTCAATTTCTGACATTTTACTTATATCCATATTTAGATCTTTGGAAGAGAGTACTATCTCTGGTTCTTTCTTTTGCTGTGAACTTCTCCTTCTAATCATTTTGTCCAGACAAGAATAGATGACAAAGAGTACAAAGTCAAAAATATCAACCACAACCCCAGCGAAATACACACTAGACAAATCTGAAGAGGTCAGAAACCAAAAAAGAAAGGGGAAAAAAAAGTGAAAAAGAGAAAATACAATCTCACAGGTGGACAAAACAGGGTGATCCACTTTGTTCTGGGTGTATTTTGGTCTGTTTGTTAGAAGACACTAAATCCCAAAATTAAAAAGAAAGAAAAACTTTTATATATATGTATATATGTGTGTATATATCTATATCTATATCTATCTACATCTAATTTACATATAGTTGAATACAGTGAAAGGGAGCCAAAAATGAAGAGTATATCTATAAAATGTAAATGTGAAAATGAAAATTTAAAAAGACTTAAAAACAGAATTGATGAAATAAGAAACTAGTTAAATTGGGGAAAAAAGGAAAAAGAAAAAACATTTGAACTGAAAGACTAAAGACTCATGAGAAAAAGCCCTTGAATTCTACATACTACTTTCCCCTAGCACAGGAGTTTTTCAGTCGTGAGTGATCAGTAAGTGGATCTTCGCCTGATGTTCCTGCTGGTCTTCTGGGGGACCAGCCTGCTGCACTGACTCTCAGGTGTCTTTTCCTGGGTGGAGTTGCACTGCCCCTTGCCGGGCTTCTTTGGATTTCTCTATGTGGCTTTTGTTCCCTGAAGGTTTCCACACCCCACCCCCCACAGCTGTAGAGGATTTTCTTAAAAAAGTGGAAGTGGTGGCACCCCATCTCCAGTCCCAGAGCTGAATGATTGCTGCCCCCTCTCTTCAGTGCCCCGTCAGGGAAAGGCAGTCAGTCCCTTTTGTGTGGACCACTCCGCAGGCCTGTGGTGCACATCCACAGGGATCCTCCCAGGCAGGGGAGCAGGGTCTTACTGGGGGCCAGGGGGTCCAACACGCACCTGCGCTGTTTCTCTGGAAGGAGCAGGGTCTCTCAGGAGTTGTTGCTTGCTGGCCCCTGCTTGGAGAGCAGTCTCCTGATCATGTCCAAGTTTCTGGTTATTGGCCCCACCTAGCTGAGAGGCCACTGTGGGCCTCACTAGTTGTAGCCAGTTTCCTCACAATAATGCTTGGGAACTCTGTGGCACTCAGGAACCCCTGTTCTTTCTGTAGCCCTGGGGATTCTAAGACCACACTGTCCCACCTAGGATTCCGCCCCACTTCGCCACCTGAGTACCTTTCAGGCAGGGACGTCTCTCACAGAAGCAGACTTCTAAGAGTTCCAATTTTGCACTGTGGGGCTATACCACTTTCCAGTAACTGGCTTACAGAGGCTCCCACCTCCCGCCATTTAATTTCTGATATATCCCCTCTGATTCACATCTCTGCACCCCTACCTTGCAAAAAGTGGTTACCTTTCTATTTATAGAATTGCAGCAATTCTTTTCTTAGATCTCCGGTTGAGTTCACAGGTGTTCAGACTGATTTGGTAGATAACTAGCTGAATTCAAGAGACCAAATGAAATACGGGTTCCCTGTTCTTTTGCTGTTTTCCCTTTCCCTCCTAAACATGCTTTAAATTCAATTTCACATATTTGGCCATGATTGTGCATGCCTGGTATTATGTCTTATAACCTTAGCGTAGGAATGAAGTAAGACCTTGGTAAGGTTTGAAGTGAGTAGCTATCAGGGAGGGGAAAATTTCCCCTTACACTCTTAGTTCAGAATATTAAAATATTAAGACAACATAAGACAGATTAAGAGAAGAAAACAAAGTTAATTAATGTACACATGGAGATCCACATAAACATAAGAGATTTCAAAGACAGTCAAACAAAATGAGGCATATATGTCATCCTGAATTAAGGAGAAGTGGGTAGGGGTCTAGTAATTCAAAAGAAAGGAAGTAATTCACAGGAAGATGAACAGATGGTTGGTGAACAGATGTTTTCTGGGCCATACAGAAGTAATGGCACACAGGAATTTTAACAAACAAACGTAGCTAGGTTCCTCTCTTTACCACACCTAGTCCATGTTATAATGTAGTTGTCAATGGTGATTGTTCCCTTTATGGAGCAGGTCCTCTATCTAAATTCTTTTAGAAAGTTAGGGGTGTGAAAATGAGTAAAAAGGAAACCTCAGGGCGCTTGGGTGGCTCAGTTGGTTGAGCGACTGCCTTTGGCTTGGGTTGTGATCCTGGAGTCCCGGGATCGAGTCCCTTATCAGGCTCCCTGCTCAGCGGGGAGTCTGCTTCTCCCTCTGATCCTCCCCCTTCTCATTCTCTCTCTCTCTCAAATAAATAAATAAAATCTTTTATGAGGCACCTGGTTGGCTCAGTGGATTAAGCCTCTGCCTTCAGCTCAGGTCATGATCCCAGGGTCCTGGGATCGAGCCCCGCATCGGGCTCTCTGCTCAGTGGGGAGCCTGCTTCCCCCCCAACCCCGCCTGCCTCTCTGCCTACTTGTGATCTCTCTCTGTCAAATAAATCAATACAATCTTTAATAAATTAAATAAAATAAAATCTTTAAAAAAAAAAAAGAAAAAAGGAAACCTCATTTCAAATGGAGTCTCGAAACTCTCATGGGGGGGGCAGAGGGGTGGGGAGCTCTCTCACATCCTTGCAGCCTGCATAACCAGTAGGGAAAAAAGAAGAAAAGAATCAGCTTGATAAGGGAGGACATCTTCCACCTAGGTATTTATCTCTTGGTTTTAAGACAAAGAAGAAAGATCCCTCTGCCCCAACAACAACATGCTAATCACTGCTTCCAGCCAGTGAGAGACCTCCACAACCCCAAACTCTATTTCTTCTCCAATGAACTTTTGTTCAAAACAACCCTCCCCAATTTCCTTCTAAAACCTAATAAAAGCTAACCTTCCCTTTGTCTCTTTGGACTTGCCTAGGGTTCACCATAGCTTGGTTGCCCTGAATTGCAATTCCTCTGCTATTTCCAAATAAAGTGACTGGCTATTTTATTTGTAAGGTTGACAGGGGGAAGGTCAAAGGTTCTTCCTGTGCCTTTTAGGTCTTGATTGTTTTTAACTCAAATTAATCCACATGCCAAAGCAGCATATCCTCGGGTGGCCTGCCCTGAACCTCAACAGCTTCTTCCTCTAAGGCTTTCTTAGAAGTTTCACATATTAAATGCTGAGCTGGTAGTTGTGGACAGTTGGTAGCTGAGTGGCAAGAAATCCATAAAGGGAGTAAACAACATAAATTAGAATAAGGATAAACAATAGAAAGAATAGGGGCTCCTGGTTGGCTCAGTGGGTTAAGTCTCTGCCTTTGGCTCAGGTCATGATCTCAAGATCCTGGGATCGAGCCCCGCATCGGGCTCTCTACTCAGCAGGGAGCCTGCTTCCCCCACCCCCACCCCGTCTGCTGCTCTGCCTACTTGTGATATTTCTCTCTGTCAAATAAATAAATAAAATCTTTAAAAAAAAATAGAAAAGAACAAATTGAAGCACATTACCCATACCCCCATTAGACCTGCCTCCTACTCCTGGGAGTAGGTTGGTCCCATATAGTAGGTAAACTTAATTTATCTGAAGAAAATTACTAATTTGTTACAGATTTGTTAGACATAGAAGTGACATTTTCCACTCATGACTACAAATCCCTCCCTGTTGAGCTAAAGAGACACAGTTTGGGTTGGCAGGTTTCACTCCCCTATAGTCCTCCTTTGAAATTTCCCCCAAGAACTTTCATTGTCCAGAAGTTGAACTGGTAGATTGTTTCATCTCATCGAACTAACTAGCCTCTTAGTCCTGACAAGAGGTCAGCTGAGTTCAGTTCATTTCAGGAGGTCATCTTGCAGACGGCCTCCCAAAGCTAGGCCTGTATGGTACAAACAATCAGGCATAGAGTAAGAGGCATTTCTGTGGCACCAAAGAAAAGCAACTGCTAATGGTTGGAGTAAGTTTTAAACCAGTCTCTGTGTTCTGAGGGTAGCCAGTTGAGAGGATTTCTAGATGTCCGCCTCGAAACATTTCTAGACAGAGTGAGGGCAGACATGGGTAATCTGATAGACTTTCCTTGTTTGCAGTTTGACTGTCTCTGGTCATTTCTCTGAGTGGCCCTCACAGCAATGGGCAACAAGGATTGTCCATACATGAACCGTTATGATGATTCCCTTGAAGTTTATACGTCAAGTTGTCCAACTTCAGTTTGTGTGGCTTTGGGAAAAGCACAGTTTTAGTTCTTAATGATTCTAAGACAAGATAGTAGGAGAAAAATTGGAAATGTGGGTTTGGAGATTTGTAGCTAGAAAAGACTTTAGGATTCAGTCCAGTTTCACACAAAAGCTTTGTTAAAACAAAGCACAAAGCTTTGTTATTGAAACATAATTTTTCTCTTTATAAATACTGTCATTTCTAGAAAAGATAGCCAAATTAAGACTAATCCGTTTGCAAAATAAGTCTACTTTGAATAAACTTGCCCTGATTATTTACATAAAGGCAGCAAGAGTAGCAACTGATCATTTGGGGTCCTTTGAATTTGCTTGCTGGAACTATTCATCTTTTTCATTTATTTATTAATAATCATACTTAGATTGCTTATGAAAATTTCATGAGACATTAAAGCAGTTAGCCATCATCTTAAGTTACTTACTTTTTGCTGACAAATTTGTTAACAAAGATAACATGATCTTGTTTGACTTTTAGTAAACCGAAGTAGAGAAGTATCATACTTAATGCCAATAGCTCAAAAGACACATCTCTCTCTCTCTATTTTTTTAGCATCTTCATCATACTTTTTTCTTCTTTTTTAACGGAAGTGTAATTCACATAAAATGTTATATTAGTTTCAGGCGTACAATATAGTGAGTTGACAATTCTACATATTACCCAGTGCTCATCGCAGTAAGTGCACCCTTAATCCCCTTCACCAATTTCACCCATCCCCCTACTTACCTCCCCTCTGGTCACCATCAGTTTTCTGTGTTTAAGAGTCTGTGTTTTTGTTTGTCTCTTTTTTTCTGTTTGTTCATTTGTTTTGTTTCTTAACTTCCACATATGAATGAACTCATATGATATTTGTCTTTGTCTGACTGACTTATTCCACTGTCATACACTCTAGGTCCATCCATGTCATTGCACATGTCAAGAAAAATTCCTTTTATGGCTGAGTAATGTTCCGCTACATATATTGTATGTTATTTAATATTCCATTGCATATATATAACATATATATCACATCTTCTTTATCCATTCATCTATGGATGGACACTTGGGTTGCTTCCATATCTTTGCTGTCGTAAACAATATTGCAGTAAACATAGGAGCGCATATATATTTTCAAATTAGTGTTTTCATTTTCTTTGAGTAAATACCCAGTAGTGTGGTTCCTGGATCATATGTTGGTTCTATCTTTAATTTTTTAAAAAGATTTTATTTACTTATTTGACAGAGAGATCACAAGTAGGCAGAGAGGCAGACAGAGAAGAGAGAGAGGAGGAAGCAGGCTCCCTGCTGAGCAGAGAGCCCTATGTGGGGCTTGATCCCAGGACCCTGAGATCATGACCTGAGCCAAAGGCAGAGGCTTTAACCCACTGAGCCACCCAGGTGCCCCTATTTTTAATTTTTTTTTACCAACTTCCTTACTTTTTCCACAGTGGCTGCATCAGTTTACATTCCCACCAACAGTACATGAAGGGTCTTTTCTTTCACATCTCACCAGCGCTTTTTGTTTCTCATATTTTTGATTTGAGCCATTCTGACAAGGTGAGGTAATATCTCATTGTAGTTTTGATTTGCATTTCACTAATGATGAGTGATGTTGAACATGTTTTCATGTATCTGTTGGCTGTGTGTATTTCTTATATTAATTAAACCAACAAATTTAAACTTAGCTTTTATTTACTGAAAATTTTCCTGGATCACATGAACTTGAAAGACCAGTTAGTTTCTATTATATTTTTTGAGATTTATTAATGCTTGAATGTGTAAGTGCTTAATTTTAGGCCAATCAAATAGAGCTCTCTTACAAATTAATTTTGGCAATACTATCTGGAGGTAGAAAAATATCATATCTATAATGTGTAAAACAGGTTTTTGTAGCTTTCCATTTTAAAATTTTAGCATGAAACAGGTATAACAATACAAAACTCACTAGTTTGTAAGTTAAGTTTATCTGCTTGGATAGCTAAAGCTTTTTACTGGTAATATTTGTAGAGAAGGCATGTGATTTATGTTTGTCCTTGACAAGTAATCTTATAGAAGCTGTGGAGCACTTGTATTCTTTAAAAGGTCCCTAACCCTCCCCCCTCCCCCATTTAGTCTTAGGGTTGGCGTTGTTTCAGATGCCTCCTGGGTATTTATATTGCAAATACAAGGTAAGATTCATATCTTGAAAGGACAGAGGAAAAAATGTAAGTTCCCCAAGAAAGACTTTGTTTTTTTAAGGCCAATAATTTTGCAAGCCTTATGAGAAAAATAGGGGAAGTTTTAGGACTGGTGAGAAGGAATAGATGGACTTTGCATTGCCTCTAGAGCTGCATATTTTAATTTAGTAATGACTGGTAATATAAGGATAATTGCTCTTCATTTTTTCCCCCAAGGAATTGGGCTGGAGCATAAATGATAACCAGGGGTTGACCTGCCCATCCAGTTACGTTAGCTCCCGCTTGCTTTATTTTTCTGGATTGTTAAAAAGAAAACCACAGGCCCAAAATGGTGTTACGTAGGTTAAGTCCCCAAGTCAGTAAACCAAGGCTTAATACCTAACCTGACAGCAGTTTCAACATTCCAGAATCTTTAACCAGTCAACACGGGAATTTCCTGGTCAGCACTAGGAATTTTACTTAGGAGGGTGACCTTGCCTAAAACAATGGATTTTTTGCTAATAATTTCCTTTTTTCAACTCCCTCTCTCCCTTTAAAAGCCTTTTACCTTTTCTGTAGCCCTTTGGAGCTCCCCTCTACTTGCTAAATGGGACTCTGCCTGATTCATGACTTGATTAAATGAAGCCAGTTATACCTTCAAAAATTTCCTCAGTTGAATTTTTGTTAATTAACAGATTTGGTGGCCGTGATGGGATCCAAAGTGAACTTGTGGCAGCATCTGGGGACAACAAGATAAACAGGTGTGGTACCCGAGAATACTTTGAGTTCACTCTCTCACATTTCGAAGGGCTATGGATAAGTCCCTGTTCATTCTGAGCTCTGCTCTTTGTGTGTTTAAGATCCCTATCTAATTGGCTTTCCTTTACTGGGCAGGTCAGCTTGAGCCACATGATTATGCCTGGAGCCAACTGAGCTGGCATATTTGCATTATGCCTGGAGCCAGCTGGAGCCCAGGTGAGTTGGCTACTCTGCCAAGAGAGCTGACAGGTCAGCCTAGAGCTCAGGAGAGCTAGCAGTTTTGCTTATAGCCCAACTCAGCTGGAGAAAGGTCTCCCCAGAGCCAAGACCCTAACCTTTCAGGCCTTAGATCCCCCGGGGGAAAACGTTAGCAAGGTTCCATGGGAATGGATGGTATGTGCACAAGCCCTTCTTGTGGTCAAGATGAAGAAACATCTATCTCTGGGCAACTGCGGATACTTTAAGGTGCACGTGTTCGTCTTGTTTGGTGGAGATAAAGGCTACTGCTAGAGGGGATCTCAGAGGCCAACAAGCCGCAAAAACTGTGGGCATGGGTCAACCATTTAAAGGCTGCTAGAGCTCTAGGCACCTCACAGTGATAGGATAAGTGGGGCACAGAATGGGTTAAACTGACACTAGGTCACCTGCCAACCTCAAGAAAATTTCAGTGCAGTGAGGTAAACTGTCAAACACAATCCCCAAATCCAGCAGCACGTTCCCTTTCAGTATTACTTCGGCTCTAAGAAACCCAAGGGCTTAGCTAATGGGATCCTTGGATCCTAGAGTCAAGTGTGCCACCTTTCAGCATATCTTATATCTAAGACCTATAGCCCCAGAAGTTGTGGATGTGTAGCAAAAACAGCAAATCTTCCTAAGCTTGTTTTGTATCCTGAGGAACTTCGATCGGTAACCGTCAGGTTGAGGACCCCAAAATAAGCGTGGACCAAAATGTCAGTTAACCAACTTAAAAAAAGTACTGGTGTAACAGAGTTCATCATTGCTTACTTATTAGCTTTCACTAGAAATTAAGGTTTCTAAGAGCTCAAAAATTCTAACAAGGGAAACATACTCCATGCAAAAGAAGTAAGATGTGTATTTTCGGTTAAAATAAATAAGAGGGATAGGGTGGCTGGGTGATGGACATTGGGGTGGGTATGTGCTATGGTGAGTGCTGTGAAATGTGTAAGCCTGATGATTCACAGACCTGTACCCCTGGGGCAAATAATACATTATATGTTAATAAAAATAATCTTTAAAAAATAATAAATAAGAGGGATGGGAATACATTTTAGCTGAGGGAAAAGAAAGTAATTCTGTCCGAAGAGAGGCTGGCTTTTTTAAGATGGAAACCTCAGGACAAAATCTGAATGTAAAAAAGAAAGTTGCCAGAGGTTTATGAAAAAGGAATCCTTGGAAAGGAATTTTATGGGTGGTCAGGACTAAGATTAAAATGAGTACATTTTAATATCAAAAGTAAGTTGGTACAAAATTAAAATTTGGTTTTCTCTGTGTTAAAAGAATAAAGGGTTTTTTTGGTTTGGTTTTATTTGTAGACTTTTGGTCTGCTTAAGTCTTTTTGACCTGGAACATTCCAAAAGATTTACTGAACTAAGTAGGCTCATTTGATGTGTCAAATTATATGGGAAGCATTGCCAAATTAGAAGTAATACTAAGTTTTCTTTATGTTGTATTTGTAAGATTTGGGCACATGTGACAAGTCCATTCTGCTTCTACAAACAATGGCCCCTCACAGCCAGACTCTTCCCATCCTGATGTCCTTGTAACATAGCAACAGTCCACTCCTGAATCTGCAAAATTGAACAATTTTTGTAAATTAAACAATCAGGGCTATGGGAAAACCAAGACAGCTGCTGGGTTTTTCCCAGGTCCCTGGAAAATCCCATTTTTGGGGGTTTTGCATTCCTTTACCCACCATGAGGCATTTAAGATTACTCAAACTATAGACGTTGGTGGGGAGACTTGTATAAAATTGCAAGAAGAGTCCATGAGCAATGTCCGACTTGTCAGGTCCATAATCCTAAAAAAATTGTTTTTGTCTCCAGAGACCTCAGACATCTTCCCTTTGGACCCTCTGAACACCTACAACTGGACTTCATTCATCTGCCACTTCATATGGGTGATCAAGATGTTCTTGTTACTGTTTGTATGTTTTTCCAGGTGGGTTGAAGCCTCTCCCCATGGCAAGTCTGATGCCTTTAACAATGGGTTTAAAAAAACAAAAACTGTTTAAAAATGTACTTCCCACTTGGGGTACACCTATAATCTCTAATGATCGGGGCACCCACTTCACTGGGCAAATCACACCAGCCTTAACAAAAACCTTACAAGCTTCTTAAAATTCTACCACTGTACTACTTTCTGCTGACCTGGTTTTCTCATGAAAGCATGACGAGCTGCTGTAAGTCTCTAATGTCTATCATCCACAGGTTAAAGAAGGCTCCCTGGTTTCCCAATCCAAAGGATTCTACTGGTCACAGTTTAGAGCCTGATGATGAAGTATTCTGAAAATATTATCAAAGAAAGACAGTCCTTGAGCCCCATTGAAAAAGACTTTACCAAGTGCCCCTGATGACCAATACTGCTGCAAAAGTAGAAGGCATTGAGCCTTGGGTACACACATCACAGCTGAAGGAGGTCCCCTGATCCCTCCATAAATGCTGGAGATCTCCAAATCAAATTGGCAAGGAAGAGAAGTAGCTGGCATTGAAGTAAACTGTTTCTGCCCAAGATGATGGATCAAGACTTCATACTTGAACTAAACATGAAACACTTTCTCTTTTTCCTTTCCTTGACTCTGGCATTGGCCAGAAGGATAATGCCCTAATTTGTATTTTCCAGGCCATAGCTAAAGGGGTGACCTCTGGAACTGAAAGCAACCTTTTATTTCAGGGAAGGAGAAAATCTAACTATGCCTCTAAATGTTTACAAGCTAAAGAAGACATCTCATTGTTCAGTTCCCCAAATTTACATCCTGGAGTTAGAAAGGAACCACTAGAAGGGTTTTAGTCCTTTTGACAGGTCCCTACTTCTCTGGTTAGGGATAAATGTAAATTAAGGCTATAATCAGGAACTTTTCCTTGATTCTTAAAGGTATTGCAAAATCTGCTGCTAAAGCAATAGCGACCAACTTTTTTCTTACAGTTTCCAGGTCCACGGATCTTAGACATAAAATAAACAGGTGTGCCAGAAGATGGTGCATTTAATTGTTTGGTTCTTAATGATAGGGTTTTAGAATACAGGTGAGGTTTGGTGGGGTGGAGTCAGGAGTCATTGACCAAGAATGAATTCTTGCGATGTCTTTGGTGTAAAAAGGTGGTTTTATTAAAGCACAGGGACAGGACTTGTGGGCAGAAGGAGCTGCTGCACAGGCGTTGTGGGGGCGGCTGATTATATACTGGGGGGGAGGGGATCTTGGACTCCTTTTTCCAAGATGAAAACAAAAACAAAAACAGAAATTAGACTTGGAACAAAAATTAAAACTCCACATCTGACATAAATTCCTCCTTCTTAATGACGAGGGAGCAGAAAGCAAGCTGAGGACAAGGCAGAAGCTGACACCCCACAAGGAGGAATTTATGTCGGATGTGGAGTTTTAATTTTTTAAATTTTTGTTCCAAGTCTAATTCCTGTTTTTGTTTTTGTTTTTGTTCTCATCTTGGAAAAAGGATTCCAAGATTTTCCTTGGAAAAAGGCTGTTATATACTTTTGTATCCACTTCTGAATTTGGTCTTTGCATAGATGCCATTAAGACAATTCTTTAGGATGAGAGCCCTGTTAAATTTTTCAAACATCAAAGTTTCTCTGATTCAGAAGATCCATTGTCGGGGCGCCTGGGTGGCTCAGTGGGTTAAGCCTCTGCCTTCGGCTCAAGTCATGATCTCAGGGTCCTGGGATCAAGCCCCACATCCAGCTCTCTGCTCGGCAGGGAGTCTGCTTCCCCCCACTCTCTGCCTGCTGCTCTGCCTACTTGTGATCTCTCTCTCTCTCTCTCTGTCAAATAAATAAATAAATAAATAAAATCTTAAAAACAACAACAACAGCAACAACAACAAGATCCATTGCCTGGTCATTGATGAGTAGGATCTATTCATCTCAACAGTGAGTCAAACCTAAGCCAAGGACACAAGAGGTATCTCATGAGAGTGTAAAATATGCTGCTCTCACAAGATCTAGAGAGTTCATTCACAGATAGACTATAAAAGTAAAGGCCTTTGTTGCTTATTTTTATGACCAGTAAAAATACGCTCTCTGGTCTTCACCATCTGGAGGGTGCACTTCCTGGGGTCTACCTGGTGGCTAGTTGGGGTTCCAAGACATGCTCTTTGGCTGGCTGTGTCAACAATCACAGGAGTTTGTTGTAAGGGGCCCAGAACATAAGGGGCCTTTGCTTTCTCAAACTTTGTTGCTTGTTAGTGCCGGAAAAGTCCCATTTCAGTAGCACTCGCCTGGTGTCACAGATTAGTGATCTGTGACCAGAGGTGTTTCATGTTTTCCCCCAACAGCATCTTTATTGCCTGTGCAAAAACAAAGGCCTTTGCTATCACCTTCCCCCCCCAAAAAAAACTCTTTAACAACCAGCTGCCTGTTATAATGAAAGGTCCCCCAATAATGGGTCCGTGATTAAAGGAGCGAGACTGATACAAAGCGAAGGTCAAGCAAAGCTTTATTTTGCGCCAAGCATAGAGAATCAAACCAAACGTTTGGTTTGGGGCCTCGCCTCTTAAAGAGAGGGCGACCTCCCCCCACCCCCGCCCCCACCATACCGACTCACTTTTAAAGGGCAAGGGCCATGGGGCGCGGGAAATGTGGCATACAGAAGACCCACTCCCCGGCGCCGCTCGTGGGGGGCCCAAGTCCTTCTGATCAAGGCCCAAAAAAAAAAAAAAAAAAAAAAAAGGGCAAGGGCCATGTGGTTGGGCCTGGCCACACACAGGTGGCCAATGAGATTGTAACACACAGAGAAAGCTGCAGTCATGCTAGGTCACACACGGGTGGCCAGTTGAATTACAATTTTCCCTAGTAGATATTTGAACTAGCCTACCACCTTGGTCAGAATTGGTGCCCAAAAGGCAGGGCCCATACTCCTTGGTAGCTAAGGAGACAGTATGCGCCCCCACTGATTGGATACCTCTACCTGGCCTGACCCACCCTTGTATTTGGGCTTTGTTACCTGGGACTGGTTTCCCCGGCTTGCTTTTAAGTAAGTCCCTGAGTGGGGGCAGGGTCAGTTTAAGTTTTACTGCATAAACAACAAAATCACTGTTTAATCCAAGATGGAATCCCTCTGGCTAAATAGGCCCTTACAATAATTTCCCTTTCTTCATGAGATTTGCAGAGGGTACTTCTGCCTGATCTCTAGACCCAGGAAATACAGTTTCCTTATGCAAATACTGAATGTCAGGAAGTGAATTTAGCAAAAGTGCCCAGGAAGAGCAACAGGGCTTGCTTTGCTATCCCTTATAATTCAACTCCTCCTACTTCCCAGGGCTCTGTAATCAAGCTCTGCCAGTTTCAGACATTCCTGTGCCATGTCCTTTGTGCATGTATCCTGGACCGCCAGGGCAAAGAATTCATGTCCCCAGGACAGCAGCAGATCTTTTAATCCTTTTACTTCTGCCCTTGGAAATGATGTGAAAATGTTGGAGTTCGGTAGTGAACAGTCAAGAAAGAATTCTTGAGGTGTCTTTGGTACAAAAGGGGTGGTTTTATGAAAGCTCAGGAATAGGACCAGCAGGCAGAGAGAGCAGCACTGGGGTCATGAGGAGTGGCTGATCATATACTCTCAAGTTGGGAGGGGGTGTAGGGATAGTGAAGTCTCTAAGGAATTTGGGGGCAAGGTTTCCAGCACCTTGAGGGGCTAGCTGTTGTTAGGAAAAGGTAATTTACTACTGTCTAGTAAAACCTTAGTCGTGAGACCCTTCAGATGTGTATCAGTGGACCATATGCTTGGAGGATGATTTCTAACAGGTGTCTTGGGGTTGGGGGGAGAGGTAAAGGAAGTTTCCAAAGGGATTTCCATATGTTAAAGAAGACTAATGGGCTCCTGCAGTTTGTGCTAATGTTAAGCTAAGGCTGCCTTTTGCCCTTATCAAAGTATTAACCTGGAGGCAGTTGGGTCCCTAGAGGAATGTCCTGTCTCAAGGACTTGTCAAAGGGCCTCAAGTCGTAAGGAAATTTTTTCTTTTGCCTTTGTTCTCCACATCCTACCAAATTTAGAGATGAGTTAGAAATATTAGTGGTTATTTACAACCCCACTCACAGAGACCTGGACTGGCTCTGAAGGGGTGTTCTTCCTACCCAGGATTATATGATGGTTAGGAGAGAAGCTAGATGGTCCCTGGATAAAACCCCCTCACAGAGGGAGAAGATGGCCTGAGCCTTTCCCAGGCCCTCCTGCACAGGACCAGGAAACAGCTCAGCTGGAGGCTCACATGGGAGCTCTCTAGAGGTGTTCCCCCTCAAAGTAAATTGGTCTGAGGTTGAACCATGTACTTAGAAAGAAGAGCACATAAAGGCCTTTGTTGAATGTTTTATATAAACCTTTCAAAGGCAGACTTTGTTAAATCCAGAAGCCCTGGAACATAGGAATCTTTTAATTTCTGCTTTAGCAGGAAATTTTCTCCCTGATATCAAATAACACATCCACATGGTCAGTTGGTCAGGGCAGCCACTAGGCATAATAATGGAGGCAGCTACTTAATTCTTTGAAAAGAACAGGAAAGCAGGATTAAAAAATAACTCATAGCAAGAACTAATGGCAACAATTCTTGCTTTGCAACTTGAGTCTTTGGAAAGGCGAGAGCGTGCCTGAGAGTAATTCAAGGCCCATTCAGAGCTCTCACTGTTCGCCTCCAGGCAATCATAGATACTGCAAGAATCCAGGTCACTGGAAGAGAAATTGTCCTGTACTTATGAAAAAGTAAAGTTTAAGAAGCAATGTCCCTAAGCCCCATCACCCTGAGAGAATTTGTTTTTCTCCTGAGGGAAAATTTGCCCTTAAATGACAGTGGCAGAAGGCCTCAGTCACACCCCAAAGCCCACCATTAACTTTAAAATAGAGGATCAGGAATGGGATTTTTTTTTTTAAAGATTTAATTTATTTTTTTGACAGATCACAAGTAGGCAGAGAGGGAGGGGGAAGCAGGCTCCCAGTTGAGCAGAGAGCCCAATGCCAGGACCCTGAGATCATGACCTGAGCCAAAGGCAGAGGCTTAACCCACTGAGCCACCCAGGTGCCCCAGGAATGGGATTTTTTAATTGACACTCATGTGACTTTCTCTACCATCTGCTCAGAGGATTTATCTCTACCTGTCACCTCTGATTCTAATCAGGGGATAATCAAACCAAGCAGGGAACTCATAGATTCCCTCATCCTCCTAAAGGCACTGGCTGAATGAGGCCATAAAGCCTCCAGATTTAAACTTCAGTGGGTGCAAACAACTGTTCACTACTTAGGACAGGAGAGATCTCAGGGCATTGGAAAGCTGGCTCCAAAACACCTTGAGTCACTTGTGTTCATCCCTCTCCCCCAGACAAGTAAGTGGCTATTATGTACATTTTGGGGGACAGCTGGCTACTGCAGCCAATGGATTCCTGATTTTGTAGACTTTGTTAAACCTCTGTAAGCTCTTCTCCCAGAGACCACCCCACAGCCCATTTCCTGGCCTTCAGAGACAGTACTATCCTTTAAAGCCTGGGAATTAATATTGTCAACACCCCCAGCCCTAGGCTTACCTAATTTTAACAGACCTTTACATCTACACTGCCCTGCAAATAATGGCATTGCTACAAGCATTCTAGGACAACCTTTTGCCTCTCAGATACAACCTAGAGCGTATTTCTCATGCCAGTTAGATCCTATTGCATGGGTATGCATGAGGGGTATGCCCTCATGCTTATGTGCATTGATTGTTTGGGGTTCAAAATAATGCTCACGCTAAAGCATTACATCCTATGGTGGCCTACCCTAAACTCATGGTAGCAAGCCAGAGTAAATCCAGGAAGATGGGAATAGGATACCTGAGCATGGAGCCTGAACTCTTTCCTGGGAGAGTAACCTTTGAGTGAGAGAAAAATCGTTGGCTTAAGAATTACTCAAATTGGCTTTCATATGTGACAAATAATTGCATTGTAAAATAATGATGGAGAATTATTCTTGGATACAACATACATAAATTTCTGAATTAATGATCTACCTAACCAATGTACATTTTAGAAAAACTCATAATGCTTGTGTTGGGGCTCAGGGTAGGCTACTCCAAATTATGCTATGTTGGCATCTTGATTATTTTGAATTAAAGTTACTTAAGAAACAGCCAGTTCAGAAAGGATAGATACACGGACTCTCCTTTGTGTCCAGACACTAACCTTTGTGTCAAGAAACTAATCTTCCATGTGAAAGGTACCCTCCCTGTATCAGGAGGTAAGAGACATCCTTATCATCACAGAGGAGAATTCAGGGTGACGAAGCCTATCTAAACAAACCTTGTTACTTTTATTAACTGACAACCCCCATCCAAATTCTGTTTAGAATTCCTTACTAGTTGAAGTTCCCAAGCGTAAGTTAGTTTTCTGTATCCTGTCAATTCCTCACTAATTTATTGCTTCTCTGCTTTAAAAAAGCTGCCTGCCTTAGCCATATCTGTAGGACTTCGGTATATACAAATTAGATTGATTCTTTCCCGTTATCTGTCTCATGTTAATTTAATTCTTAGACCAGCCAGAAAAAGCTTGAGGGTAGACAAAAAATTTTTCCTCCCCAACATTTGCCTTATATACTTTATGGTTTCCAAGTCCCTTCATGTGTTATCTCATTTAATCCTCACAATAGCTCTGTAGTGCTAGCCACCCATTTCACAGCTAAGGACACTGAAGTCCACAGAGGGAGAAATCTTCCTCCAGCTTGCACTGTAAGAAGAGGGTCTGAATATAGTCCCTGGCCCTCAGGTGCCAGGATTGTGCCCAACAAATTAGGTGTCTTAGAAGCCTTTTGGATTATCTGGGAACTTTGCTAAAAAACAAAAAGCCAGCAGTGGCAAAATACCTTCTCATTCTCAGCAGCCACCTGCATTAGTCTCAAGAGTTTTCTTGTTTGTTTGTTTTACCCCAGTCTAAGCAGAGTTAGGTGGTCTTTTTTTGCTGACCCTTCCTATAGTTCCTTAGGGAATTCACTTCTCTGGCATTGTGAACTGCTTTCTTCAATACCAGTCTTATTTCTTCTATCACAAAGTCCTGTAAAGAGAGAAAGAAATTATGACTTTTGTATTTCTGAAGACTTGTTTTTGTGGGAGGCTTCCTCTTTTGAGAAAAAATGATAAACGAATAAAATAATCCCCAAGTAAAATATGAGGTTCAAAAAGAATCAGTAAGAATAGCTATGATTTACTAAGTACCTACCTTAAACCTTTAAACTCCAAGCTTCGTGGAGGTAGGTACCCATTTGTCCTCAGTATCCAGAACAATACCAGGTACAGAGCACATGTTCAAGAAATATCAGTACATGTAATAAGTCGATACCAGGAACAATGTAAAAATGTATTTCTCATTTAATTTACACACATATCTCATTTAATCCCAGCCCCCTCCTGCCTCCTACCACCCACACACAAACATACAACTTCATGAAATTGATATCTTTATCTCAGATGAAGAAACTGATATTAAGAGAGATTGAGTAATTTATTCAAGGATACATGGCTGATAAGTAAATGGTCTCTCTAACTCTAAAGTTTCTCTTAATTAGGGTTCTATGAATAGAACAACATTGGAATGGCTTAGATCATAATGTTCCATCACCAGGGTAACGTTCCAGTAGGCCGATGCAAACCAGTGGACTTCAAATAGGCTTCGGGTTGCTGTACAGTAAAGGTAATTTATGATAACATACCTGTAGGAACAGTAGTATATTTTCTGTATTTGCACTGTTGATTCTTGTCATTGGATAGTTATGTTCTATAAAGTGGCCCCAAACACTGAATTATCAAATACTCAGCCGCTGTTCCTAGGGGAAAAAGAGGGTTAGGTTCTTGTGAGCCTCTGGTCATAACATTTTTGTCAGCCAATCAATATGTAACCTTATTTTATGTATGTATCTGTTTATTTTTTTTTTTAAGATTTTATTTATTTATTTGACAGACAGAGATCACAAGTAGGCAGAGAGGCAGGCAGAGAGAGGAGGAAGCAGGCTTCCTGCCGAGTAGAGAGCCCGATGCGGGCTCGATCCCAGGACTCTGGGATCATGACCTGAGGTGAAGGCAGAGGCTTTAACCCACTGAGCCACCCAGGCGCCCCGTATGTATCTGTTTAAAGACACAGTATTTAATACATACTGTTGATTCATTAACATTGAACTCACAACCAAAAGCACTCTAAGTCACACCTGAACAAAGCTTATCTAACACATATAAGGCTCACTAGAGCCTTCTCGCTGCTAGAAGCACCAGACCACACTTTGGCACTATACTTGGGTTGGGGAGCATCCTAAAATATAATGACACTGAATACATGAGGAAAAGGACACTTGTTTATAGTATGAGAGCTGACGCAAGAAGACAGAGTGTTCCCTTGTTTGACCTTAGCTGGGAATATGCACCTCAAGGAGACTAAAATTTTTGCTGCCCTGCGAATTTCTGGGAATGACAATGAAAATGCCACAAGTATTGATTTTGAAATAAAAAATTTTTATGAGTAGGCAGCTTTGCTAATATGGAATTCATGAATAATGAAGATGTTCTCTCTGTGTATGCTTAATATTTTCAAAACCCTTTTCTTAATTTTTGTGGGTTTTTTAAGATTTTTTTTTTTTTATCTCTACACCCATTGTGGGGCTTGAACTTACAACCCTGAAATCAAGAGTCACATGCTCCATCAACTGAACCAGCCAGGCGCCACTCAAAGCCCTTTAAAAAACCATAGGTTAGGCACATTACTTATCACCATTTATTTTATTTTTTTTAAAGATTTTATTTATTTATTTGACAGAGAGACCACATGCAGGCAGAGAGGCAGACGGGTGGGGGAGGGAAGCAGGACCCCCGCCAAGCAGAGAGCCCGATGCGGAACTCAATCCCAGGACCCCGAGACCATGACCCGAGCCGGAGGCAGAGGCTCAACCCACTGAGCCACCCAGGCACCCACTTATCGCCATTTAAAAGACTAAAACTGGGTGAATAAATCATAGAAATCATCCTGTTACTATATCATACACAGAGTCAGTTTCATAGGCATGTGACCTCTGCACTAACACAGGGATCCTATGCTCAAAAGGGCCCCACACTTGCTTTAATGCTCTACTATTGCCATCTTAAAATTTTCAATGAATTTTCAATAAGGAGCCCTACAATTTCATTTTTCACTAGGCCCCACAAATTATGTAGCTGATTCTGGCTACATAGCAAGTAAACATCAATAACTAGAGGGACAAACAAAACAAAACAAAACAAAAAATAACTGGAGGGACAAAAAATACTATTTCTCCAATTGCCCAAATCCTTTATTTCACAGTGCCTAACTGATGTATTAAAGTTACCATTTGGAGCATCTGGGTGGCTCTGCTGGTTAAGCTTCTGACTCTTGGTTTCAGCTTAGGTCATGATCTCAGGGTTGTGAGATCAAGCCCCTCGTCAGGCTCCGAGCTCTGTGGGGAGTCTGCTTCAGATTCTCCCTCTCCCTCTCCCTCTGCTCCTGCCCCTGCTTGTGCTCTCAGCTAAATAAACAAATCTTTACAAAAAGGTTACCATTTATTAAGGATTGGCTATATTAGGTCATTTAATCCTTGGGACACTCTGCGAGTTGGGTATTATTTCCACTTAACATTTAAGGAAACTGAGTGCCCAGAGAAGGTGACTTAACTAAGGTCATACAGTTATTTTGTGTGTCATATAAAAACATACCTTGTTTTCTTTTCCTTTAGTCGTGTCCCAATTTGATTTCATCCCCTAGAGAGGATAAGCCGTAGAAGTGTTAGAAGGGATATATTTCAAAAAGTCTAAATTCTGACAAACTAGTATCTCTAGTAAAAGTAAGTTGAAACTGATGACAAAAAATTAGGTATTTAAACTATTTAAGTAAAACCATATTTTGTTTCCACTACACTGGATAATTAATTGGTGATTGGAATAGAGTTAGGCTTATTGAGGCCAATTCAGTTCTTTAGTGTTAATTGAGGACGTAACATATTTTGTCTTCTTTCAATTTAAACTTGCTAGATCCAAAGTTGAAAAGGCATCTTTTCTCTTTTCATGTCTGCAACTGACATCTTGTCTAAAGAGAAAGTTTACTTAAATCATTTGAGTGCCAAGTGTTCATTTTCTGGTAGGTTGTATATTTTCTTTTATGTTTGTGAGCAAACATTACTGGGATTTATACATTTAAGAATGTCAGTTGTCAATTGCTTTTTATTGGGCTACTACATTATATAAGCTTGAACTCCAATTTTACTGTGAAAGATATGCTGCCTAATATCGAGGGTTTTCCAGGGAGACAGGAAACAGAAATGGAAAATGGAAATGCTATGCCTGCCAGAGGTGGCAAAATGAAACTGCAGTTCAAGAAAAAATTGTTTTCTTCTTCTATCCTTTACCTTAAAAAAACAAAACTCTTACACTATTAAAATTCCTAGGAACAAAATAAGGATAGGAGATGTAGATCCCATCTGACATGTTGGATTAGAGGAAAATAAATTCCTTTGTTTTTACCCATTCTAAAATTTTGGGAACAGACCTAAGCTCAACCAAGCCCAGTCAGACCTTTAAGCCAGAAGCCAAGTTCTCAGGTGAGCCCAGCCCTGCTCAGTCCACTACTGAGCATGAGAATGAATGTTTATTGTTGTATGCTGTTGAGTTTTGCAGCATTCCTATGGCATTATCTGCCTGAGACAATTCTTTACCATCTTGTGGTAAATTCTAGTCTTCCTTGGTCTTTGGACAGGGGGAGGGGGTAAAGGGTTCAAATTCCATTCACCTTTAAACCATTTCCTTTTGCTCAGGGACTATCTTCTGCAAGTACAAATACATGTAAGATTTATGTGTTAGCCAGAGAATGTTGAAATACGCCTCTTCTCCTTTTGTGTATCCAGGAATGACCAACTGATGACTCCGATGGGTTTCCTAAAACAGTGTTTGTGTGATATTTGTCGCTTCAATATGTTTCAAAGTGTACTGTTCGAAGTGTAAACAACCTACAAGTCTAACAATAAATGGACTAATCAAATATAGTATTTTAATTCCATGTGAAAGACTACCACACTGTCATAAAATATTTTATTTTTATTATGAATGACCTATGTGTGATGGCATGAAAGATTCTCATGATATAATAGTAAGTGAATAGGAGTCAAGATTTATCAGTAATATACTTTTCATTCATTCAAAAAATATTTATTAGGGGTGCCTGGGTGGCTCAGTGGGTTAAAGCCTCTGCCTTCAGCTCAGGTCATGATCCTAGGGTCCTGCGATCTAGCCCCGAATCAGGCTCTCTTCTCGGCAGGGGGCCTGCTTCCTCCTCTCTCTCTGACTGCTTCTCTGCCTACTTGTGATCTCTGCCTGTCAAATAAATAAAAAT
This sequence comes from Mellivora capensis, assembly GCA_004024625.1. Classification (NCBI taxonomy): domain Eukaryota; kingdom Metazoa; phylum Chordata; class Mammalia; order Carnivora; family Mustelidae; genus Mellivora; species Mellivora capensis. Next base: position 80,711 of record PISX010002499.1, on the reverse strand, counting down.
AAATAAAATCTTAAAAAAAACAATATGTTCCTTTTTTATAACTGAGTAGTATCCATTGTGTGGATATACCATAATTTATCGATTCAGCTGTTGATGGACATTTGGGTTGGTAGAACTTTTTGGCCCATAAAAATAAAGCTGTGATGAACATTCATATCTAAATTTTCTTGTGTACAGATAGTTTCTTCATACACTTGTATAGACACTTTCATTTTTGTTGGGTAAATACTCAGGAGTAGAACATATGGCAGACATATGTTTAACTTTTTAACTACTGCACTGTTTCCCAAAGTAGTTGTACCACTCTACATCCTAACCATTAGTGTCCGAGAGTTCCAGTTCCTCCACATCTTCAGCACTTGATTTGGTCAATCTTTTTAATTTCAGCCATTCTAGTGATAGGCAGTATCTCACTGCAGTATTGATTTACATCTCCCTAATAATCCATGAGACTGAGCATCTCTTTGTGTGCTGACTTACCATCTGTATAACTTCTTTACCACATTGAAAATATAATTTCTCTGTTTTATGGCTTCTATTGTCCCTTTTTGAGAGGTCAGCTGTTAGTTCAACTGCCCTTCCTTTTATTTTTTCATGGCTTTTAAGATTTCCTTTTAATTTTTTTCAAATTCCACTTTATGGTTTTAACAAAAAAAAAATCTTGACTGTTATTCTTTGAGCTTCTTGAGTCTATGGAGTGGTATCATTTGTCAGTTCTGGATATTTCTCAAACATCTTTTTATGTCTTGTCTCTGCCTCATTTTTGTCCTCTGGATTTCCTGTTTCATGCAGGTTTGACCTTCTCACTGTGTCCTCCACATATTTTGCTTTTTCATACCTTTTGTCTTTTTTGTCCTTCTATGCTGCATTCAGGATAATGGCTTCTGATTTATCCCCCAGGCCTCTAATTATCTCTTCATCTGAATCTGTATCTGCTGCTAAGCCTATGTTAACTGTTGCTTAATAGCATTTTCTCATTTCTAGAAATTCTTTTTGGCTTCTTGTTTCCTGAACATTGCTGTAAAGTTATTTTCTTGTTTTTTTAGATGTCATATGTATAATTGTTCTATAATCCATCTGATGCTTCTCACGTATGTAGATTTCATGGTTTTGTTGCTGCTGTTCTCACTTTATGATGCCTCATCTACCTTTGTGCTTGACTGATTTTCCTTGGCTGTGTGCTATTTGTTGTCTTTGAAAAAGTATTGTTGGGGAGTCCCAGATGCCGAGGATGAAATTCTTCCAGAAAAGACTTGAGTTTGCTTCTGTCAGTTACTTGGATTGTCCTCCCAGCCTGGAACCCCTTTAGCTAAATTCTTGCTGCCACCTTGCTCCTCAGCTTGCTATTTCTTGCCCTATTCTTGTTTTTCACCTTGATATTTCTTGCAACCACCCTAGTTGTGAATTTGGGTTGAAAATCCATGTGAGAATCAGGAAGCACTTACAACTTTTCATGGAGGGGTTTTCCCCCCAGAGCTACACTTAATGCTAAAGCAACATTCTTCCAGCAAGTTCATGATGGAATGTGAGTTTATTGCGTCTTCACTCTCACTCTGAGGGGGTAACCCTTTGGACGCCAACTTAATATGGAAAAAGTCTACTTTAGACTCTCCACTTTGCATAGGCTTTGGGCTTTGATTTTTCTGTCCCTTGTCCTCTAGGCTAGCAAAATGACTTCTTTAACCTCCAGGATCAAAAGAAGTCCTCAGGCAAGCTCAGGTTCCGTCTACATCTCTACGTCCTTGTTCTTGCTTTCCTTCATTTTGGACCTGATATTTTCTAACTCTCTTATCATTTCATTATTAACAAATTTAAAAAAAACTTCCCCCAGAATTTTTAGTAGTTTTCACTGGGAGTTATGTCTAAATAATGCAGTCTGCCATAGTCACTTAAAAGAAAGTTCTGTTCATCTATATAAAATGTTAATGTGAGATAAAATGTTAATGTGAGATTTTTTTTTAATGTCTGAGAGGAGCCTTTGTGTGTAAAAAGGACCATTTATATTATTTGGATTTCAAATTAAAGTTGATTTTATATATGTGTATATATATATATATATTTTTAAAGATTTTATTTATTTGACTGAGAGATACACAGCGAGAGAGGGAATGTAAGCAGTGGGAGAGGGAGAAGCAGGGTTCCCGGTGAGTAGGGGTCCTGAGATTGACATCTGGATTCAATCTCAGGACCCTGGGATCATGACCTGAATGGAAGGCAGATGTCGAATGCCTGAGCCACCCAGGCACCCTTAATATTGATTTTATAAAATTAAAACATTAAAAAACTTTCTGTCAACCTTTGATTTCAACATATAACTCTTGTATTCTACCTATAGAGTTATTTTTATATATAACTCACCCTCATTTTTGCTGAAATTAATGTTCAGTTAACCCAAATTGAGAAGACTAAACACCTTTAAGTAATCAGTCCATTTACAAACTTATTTAATACTTTAAATATTTAAATATTTTAAACTTCTTTTGTAAATTTAAGATATTTGATTTTTAAGTATTTCACATGTCTGAAAAGACAAATTGATAGCCCTAACAAGCAAAATCTTCCTAAATATTTAACAATACTTCAAATTTTCAAGTTTCTGTTCTGCCATAGTCCATTTAATGTCTTTTTCTGTACTTTTTATAATAAAATCCCTTTGGATATTTATTGGGAAAGAAACATCCAAAATGTTAATTTGGTTGTCTCTGGATCAAGAGTGATTTTAGCTTGTCTACCTTATGCTTTTCTGCATTCTCTTAATTTTCTACAATTAATATGTTTTATTTTATAATGAAAAGAAACAAGAGTCCCTTAAAGCAAGAATCAACACATAGTATTTGTTTCAAAACCGAAATATATTCTTTTACTACAATCCTCTTTTTTTCCCTTTTTTTATGCATTTAAATTCAATTAGCCAACATATGGTACCTCATTAGTTTTTTATGTAGTTCAATGTAAAATCCTCTTTTCATGATGTTTTTCCCCTGAAGAAACAACAAAAAGCAAAAAGACCTTCGGAAACAATAATAAAATGGAGTGAGATGTGGGGTGAGGGGCGCAGTGGGGGTGGTATTTTCCAGGAGGAGGAGGAGGAACCGACTATGAGTATTGGCTGGGAGGTCAAGCAGTCACTGATAATACTTTGTCGTTTGTTTGCAGGACAGTAAGAATCACTTGATGTTTAGTTTGTCAGCATAATGACTTCCAAGAGAAGAACCAGTGAAATAATTAGAAAGCTCAAAGAAGGCAAACGCTGTCTTCTGGAGGAGATAAATGAAAAGCGTGAATCCAACTGCCTCGTGGAAAGAAGCAATCAAGTCAGTTTACTGAGAGTTCAAAAGAGGCATTTCAGTGGTGCATACGCGTCTTCTACTCACACCCAAATCAAAGAATCTGTTCCTGATAGTGGCAGGAGCTCCTGGGTCACACTGAGTCTCCTTGCTCACACGGAGAAAAAGCACTTTCCTGCAAAAAGTAAGTTGTTACCTAGGATTCCCGCTCAGTTGACAGGGGGCATTTATAAGTAAACTTGTGGAGAGTTTTTGGGGTTGAGAGAGTTTCAGGAAGTATCGTTCTGGGATAGTTTAAAGGAAATGTGTCTGAAGTAAAAAACATCAGTAAAGGAGATTAGTTGATATAAGATCTACTCTAGATCTTATGACCAGAGATTGTCAGTTTCTTGTGCTTAGAGAATCCCAAGCTCCATCTCCAGACTGACTCATTGAGTAGGCTCTCCTGTGGGTCCCAGAATCTGCATTTTCAGCAGGATAAGGAGATGCTGATGCTGATGGCCTGAAAGCCGTATTTTGAGGAAAGTTGTTGTAGATCATTGTAATAGGCCACAAAAACTGCAGAGACCTCCTCTCACCAATTTCTGTTGCCTCTGCAAAAATTTCATGAGCAAAACTGAGATAAACTGAAATGATTTTGATGACAAATATCAAACAAGAGGCCCTGAGTCACAATAATAAAATGTGGAAGGAGGTTGGCATGGGGGTTTGTGGTGGTGGTCATATTATTTTACAGGAGGAGGAAGAGAAAGGGTAAATATTCTTGATTTTTGAATACTTGTTTCTTTTTTTTTTTTTAAGATTTTATTTATTTATTTGACAGACAGAGATCACAAGTAGGCAGAGAGGCAGGCAGAGAGAGGAAGGGAAGCAGGTTCCCTGCTGAGCAGAGTGCCCGATATGGGGCTGGATCCCAGGACCCTGAGACCATGACCTGAGCTAAAGGCAGAGGCTTTAACCCACTGAGCCACCCAGGCGCCCCTGAATACTTGTTTCTAAGTCAAGACAAGCAACTGATGGCATTTTGTCCTTTATGTAAAAAGAAAAAAGAGTGTAATTGTATTAAATACAAACAACATGATTGAGTTAGATCAGAAACAAAAGAATCACTATTTTGGAGATTTAACTTCTTTGATGAAGCAGTTATGACTTTTCATTTGCCCCATGCTTTTAGTAAGTGGGATAGAGAGGTGACACAGGGTGGCATGGGAAACCGAGGTGCTCCATGTGCTCCAAAGTTAATCTGTAACAGCGATGTGTTTATTATACTAAACAAATAATTTTTTACAAGGAGGAATGCCTCTAGTGTCCTAAGTGCATCTGCATAATCTTTTACTCTGCTTGAATTACTTGGAATTAGATGAGTTAAGCCACAACTAGTAGGTTAGTTTTCACAAGTTTAATGGTAGAGGGTAATATCCACCTTCTATGACAAACAGTTTGCCACATCACGTGAATACACATGGGTTTCTACAAAACAGAGTCTAATAAACATCATTTCCATAGCCAACATTAATGATATCAAGGTTAGAAACCAACAATTCTGGAACATTGAAATAAACCTTTAAATATTGCAGAAAAGCTCTTTGTTTCTTTTAAGTGAACAGACTCAAAAAGAAATTCAACTTTATGATGATGAGATACAGAATAAGCATAGATCTAATTTAAATGTTATGGTAATTAGCATGCAAATACATGCTTTTTTCTTTTTTAGACTAAATTAGTAATTCTGAAAGGGTGGCCTGGGGAACTCCTGAGTATTCAGGTCTTTTTTGCGGATCCACAAGCTCAAAGCTATTTTCATAATGATGCTGAGATATTACTTACTTTTTTTACTCTCATGGGACTACAACAGAGTTTTCCAGAAGCAATTTGCTTTCAATCACATCATTTTTCTAACCATTAAATGGAATGGGGAATTGTACTCTTGAGCTTTAAGTTTTTTCTCCATTTAAATTTCTGATGTGTTAAATATTGAGAGGTACCACACACATGAACAACATTTTGATATGGGGTCTTTTTTTAAAAAAAGATTTTATTTATTTGACAGATAGAGATCACAAGCAGGCAGAGAGGCAGAAGAGAGAGAAGGGAAAGGAGGCTCCCTGCTGAGCAGAGAGCCCGATGCGGACTCAATCCCAGGACCCTGAGATCATCACCTGAGCCGAAGGCAGAGACTTAACCCACTGAGCCACCCAGGCACCCTGTGATACAGGGTCTTTAATAATTTTTAAGAATATAATGGATCTTGAGACCAAAAAGCTTGAGAACCATTTCTTTGAACAAATGGTAGGTAATTATTGACCCAATACTGTGCATTCTCAAAAGCTTATTAGAATATTTTCCCCATTAATCTCTACTTGAAATTTAAGGTCTTCCGTTTCAATTGCAATTTTAACCAAGGATAATTAGGATATACTGGGGGCTTATTATTATTATTATTTTAGTTCCACAAGTAAAAAGTATGTGGGTATAGAGAAGGATGCTGACATTTTTTTGAGTGTCTACTTTATTTTGAATACTGTTAAGGTTTAAAAAGGTCAACAATAATATCTTTCCTGAGTTTACATCAATTGAGAGATAGATGGAGGTAAAAATTGGCTTTGTTACTAGAAAACTATCTCTACTGGAAAAATTGGCTTAAAAGCAGTGAAAGTTAAGCTCAACCCAAAAGAGAACTTACCACATTCCAAACCAAAAGTTCAGCCCTACCGCACTAGACTGAGAACAGATATGAGAGAGTACCCCCTCCCCCAGGAGGCCAGCAGATGCAAAGAAAAAAAAAAAAACCCTCATTTGTAAAAATAAGATAGCACATTATTTATAAAATGTGATGAACATATTACTCCATTCAACAAATAAGTATTGAATTGAATGATAAACATCATTAACTGTAAAATCACATCCTCCTCCTATAAGATGGCCCGCTTCTCATCATTTATACTTAGTTTTTAGGTGATCCCAATGAGACAGATTGCTGGTCTTCAACGGTTACAGGGCTTGAAAATCTCATCTGTATTCTTATGACTCCTACATTTCTATTTCTGGCCCTGACCTTTCTCCTGAGTTGGAGACATCCATCCTGCAACACCATACCCGGTGTCCTTTCCCTCCACAGTATTTGTCACTCCCTAAGGCTCCTTGATGGTATCTGTTTATTCATCATTTTATCCATTCCATTCCTAGAATGGTGTCTGGCATTAATTAGGCACTCAGAAAATATTCATTTGATGATTGAATAAATACTGGGACATAGAATGTATTTTTCCAGAAGTCATGGTAAAGCTTACCTCATTCCTCTTGAGACTAGTAGCCGTGCCCTTGGGCAAAGGCTCACAAACCTAGAGTTTCCCATGGCACATTTGTTGTTGTAGACTAAATGGAAGAGGATAATGAGTTACATTTTGCTGGACATATACAGCAAGAATTAGAAAGTACTTTACACTTTTCCTTTATACATACCTATAGAGGAAGAAACACATTCATTCAGCAGATTTTTGTGGCACTGTTCCATTTGCTTGGCAGTACAGTGACAGAAACAACCCCTGCCTCATAAAGCTTAGACTTCAGTGGGACTTGAGTGGGTAGAGGCAGGGGGTTGTGAGTGGGTAAGTGCAATGGAGAAACATAAAACAGCAGGTTGGGAGTGAACAGGAAGTGCCGGGCAGGGGATTCACCACTGCTCACAGAGCTATGTGGGGCAACCCACAACTCCTGGCTTCTTTTTTCCCCCATTATCTTAATTTTATTATTTTTTCATCTTGGTAAGTATGCTCTTTAATCCCCGTCACCTATTTGACCCGTCCCCCCAACCACTGGTAGCCATCGCTTCTGACTCTGTAGTTGAGCCTGTTTCTTGGTTTGAAACCTCAGAACTCTTGGCTTCCTGAGGTAGCCCAAGTAAACAGGGATAAGGAACACAATGAGATTAGTCTTCACAGTCTCCAGCGGTGGTGAGGCCATGAGTGTTAAAGAGAAAGGTTGGGGACTTTGCTAAGAGCACTTGGGGTTCTGGGGACTCCTCTTTGCTTCTATCAATAGGGATGTGAAGACCAGGGAACAGGTTTTCTTAGCTGGAGATCTCCAAGCTCTCTTTTCAGTCTTCTACTTGGAGATGTGGAGGCCAAAAGAGGGGCGGTCTTACTTAAACATACTAGCCTTAAAAACAGAAGACACAAGTATTTTAGTTCAGGTTGTTATAACAAATTACAACAAATGGGTGGCTTAAACAACATATATTTCTCACAGTTCTGGAGGCTGGAAGTCTGAGATCGGGGTGCCAGCATGGTCAGGTTATTGATGAATGTCCTCTCCCTGGTTTAGAGACGGCTGTTTTCTTGCCATGTGTCACAAGGCAGAAAGCGCTAGCTGGCTCTCTGGCCTCTTCTAAGGGCACTGATCCCATTTATGAGGACTCCGTCCTCATGACTTCATTACCTCCCGAAGCCCCAGCTCTCCACACCATCACATTGTGATTAGGGTGCAATACAGGAGTTGGGGAGGGGCACAAACATTCAGTCCATTGCACTTGGATTCAAGTTCTGCTTCTGCCATTGACTAGTGTCATGTACTCAGTCACTTAATGTCTCGAAGCCTTCCTTTCTACACCTGTGAAGCAGTGCTCGTCCTCTCTGCCTTCAGAGTTATTCTGGAACTATGAAATGTATTACACGTTATATAATAAGTACTTTTTATTTTTCAGATAATGCCATATTTGGATAAAGTGCATCTCCAGAGACACAGAAATATATTCCCTTTGATCTTTCTCTAATGTCTGTCTTATTTACAAATATTAATTATTAAAGAATAAAAAAATATTCACTGGATCACCAAGAAAACATTATATTGTCACATAAAACACATCTTTATTCATTCCATCCCATTATTTAGAGTTGGATGTTCTGGAGAGGTTTTGAGTGATTAAAGATAGTTTCAAAGATGAATGACCAAAAAGTTCACTTTACGGTGATCTTCTCTTTTGTAAGCTAAAATGCTGTTTTTTTTTTTTTAAAGTTTATTTATTTAAGTAATCTCTATACCCAACATTGGGGCTTGAACCCATGACCCCAAGACCAAGAACTGCATCCTCTTCCAACTGAGCCAGCCAGATGCCCCAATCTAGAATGTTCGAACAGCTTGTTTCTGAAATTAGTAGAATATAATCCCACTCAGTCAAGTCAAAGACTAAAGTTTCTCAAAGTTAACACTTGCTTCTATTGCTTAATTGCATTAACTTATTCCGTTGAGGCTACAATTTTGATAATTTAAAGTACATACTTGAGAAGGTAATATAAGGTGCCCACAGAGACTTTTGTTCTATTTTATTGCCCATCCCCAAAGTGGGCATTGCTAGAATCATCTCGTGGCTGAACCCCATTCGGCTACCATCACCTCTATGTCATTGTTTCCTGGATAGCAGGCTATTCTTCAATTTAACCTGGTATGTGCTCCCTGTTGCAGTCTGAAGGTCATAGCCTATTCCATTTGGTAAGCCAAGCACTGCCTGACTTCTTGGCATTTGTTTTTACATCAGTGAATTATTCATCTTGTATTTCGTTGCCCTTTGGCTCCACAAGATTCATAAGCTAGAGCATTTTCGTATTAGAGGGGATATGGAGCATTCAATTGGCCTAAAATCCTCCCTCAGCTAGGACTGTACAAGTGCCCAGTATGGATAAGAGTCATTAACTCTGAGGATATGTTAAAAAAAAAAAGAGCCAGACCCAAAACTAATTTTTTGCTTCTCAAAAGGCAAACACCTAGTGTCAAGAGCTAGGAAGGTTAGCCTACCACAGCTTCATGAGCTTTGACAGAAGGCAGAAGACTCCTAGCTCCGAGGCAAAGGACTTTATTACTCCCAGCACAGCAAGTGTTTAGGCAGGTCCCCCTTGCCCTCCCCAAACCCCTCCATGGCAATCAGGAACTGCCCAGATAGATGCCACACACACAGGTTTTGCCTCACACCCGAGGTTCTCTGAGCTTAACCCAGCCTTTACTATACTGGATGGCAGATGAGCCTGCCTTCTGTTCCAGTGAGACATTTCTGCCACCCAAGGCCTTGGCCACAAGCATCCTTGAAGAGAAAGTCTGGAACAAAAGCTGTCAGTACCTCTGCTCTGAAGGCAAGCCGAAGTGTGAGAGCCTGTGCGGGAACGATCTTCCTACGCCGAGCAGCCCCAATAAAGACCATCAGATACAACATGCCTTGGGTTCACTCTAAGACGAATCCTGGGGAATAAACACATAGTGAATGAGCGTTCAGTTATGCGCTGTAATGATTATGATTGTAATTAACAATCCTTCTGACTTCACTTCTTTGTAATCCCCTCCTACCTTTTCCTCCAGGTTTTAAGGAACTGTTTGTGGTTCTCTGCCTTATTCTGTTATCCTCCCTTCTCTTGGCTTGCTGTAGTTTAAATGCCACCTTCTGCTGGAAACCTTCCCTCCCCCAGCCCCTTGCCCTATTAGGTGTTTCCGCATCTTCCTCCTCTATACACCCTACAACAACCTAGGGCTAAAACAAGAAACTTACAAAACCATATATCTTTTGAACTCTGATGCTACGGATGGGTTTTTGGAATATAGGTGAGGTTCAGTGGGGTGGGGTCCGGAGCCCATGACTAAGAAAGAATTCTTGAGACGTCTTTGGTGCAAAAAGGTGGTTTCATTAAAGCACAGGGACAGGACCCCTGGGCAGTAAGAGCTGCTGCACTGTGTGCGTGCGTGTGTGTGTGTGTGTGTGTGTGTGTGTGGCTTGAGGAGAGGTGATTTTATACCCGGGAGTTGGAGGAAGTAAGGAAAAAGGAGGTTTCAAAAGAACTTTCATAGGCTAAATAGGGCCAACCTACAAGATACCTGGGAGATACCACAGGTCCTGCCATTGTGGAATTAAGGTTGTTTTCCCTTCTAGCAAGGTATTAACATTAAGATAGTTGGGAGATTTTAGAAGAATTTCACACGTCTTCCCCCCCCACCCCGGAGTGGGGGAGGAGAAGGTTGCAGGAGGTCCGCTTATGCTTTGTCTCAGCCATTCCTCCCAGGAATGTTTCACAGCTGTTGATACACGTGTTCCCTCATAAACGTGCGGACCAGCATTTTCCTCCGTTTCTGCTCTGGCTCCCTATTTGGCTGTCTGCAGGGGAGTTTCCAAGTCAAGGCCACTAATGATCCTGCAGGAAGGCTTCCTGTGGCACCCCGGCTACTCCAGAAAAGACTTTGGCATGGCCCACCATTGCTGCTGAAGCTGCTGTAGGGATTAAGAATGAGCTGTCCTAAGATGTGCCATTTTGGCCTGTAGATGACTCTTGAGCTGAACACCATCAAGGCCCCAAAGACTCAGCAAGAAATTTTGACCTTCCCCCTAACTGCCCGAAAGAATTTCATAGAGGACCTGCTTCAGGAGGAGAGTTATTGCCATCTATGACTACAGTGTAATATGAACTAGGTGTGGAATAGGGGAACCTAGCAAAGTCTGTTACAAGTCCTCTCTGTCCATTATTTCTGTATGGCCCAGCGAACGCACCTTTTCATCTTCCTGTGAATTGCTTTCCTTCTTCCAGTGACAGAATTCCTCTGATTTTCTGAGAACTGATTTCAAGGTGATAGATCCAGCAAGGATGAATGGAGGCATCTCCTTTTTAAAGGTTTTCTCATAACGAAACAAAGCAGCATCAACCTCCGTCACCCTGTAGTCACACAGGCCATTCAAAAGTGAGTCCTTCTTGCTTTAGGGCCATTACACTAACTCCTCTCTGCCTGGGAAGGCCTTTCCCGATCCTTCTCAGATCTGGCCCCTTGCCACCCTTCAGCATCTCAACTAGCAGGTCATGTCCTCAGAGGCCATAACTGATTGCCACATCTGAAGTAGATATAACTCCGTCGTGCAACTATTTATTGCTAAGCAGGCAAGAACACAAGTCATGGAATATGTTCTCACAAGTTCAATGAAATCCTTGCCCTCACTTTGCTACTCATGGCCCAGCAGCATCCGCAGTTTTTCTGAAATATGGGATCTTGGGCAAAAGGGAGGAAAACTTTTCCTTTCTTCCTCTGTAGGTTCTTCGGCTGGTTAATAAGTTGATGTCAGACAGAGTAACGGGAAAGAGACAAATTTGATTTCATAGGAGAGCTCACAAACACGTGAGACTCAAAGGAAGTGACCAAAGCAAAACTTACCTTTCAGACAAAGAAACAAGAAATTGGTGAGGAATTGACAAGACAAGTGTGGGCTTGGGCTAGTAAACTAAGGATGTCCCTTAACCTCCGATCTGGGAGGGTACCTTCCACAGGGGAGACTTCCTGCTTGCAGGGGGATAAAGGAGGCTCAGAGTGTCCTTACACAGCTGCTTCTTAAGTTAACTTTGATTCAGAATAACCCAAATAATTAATATTGCAGACGGGCATATTTTAGGGGGGGCCTGCCATGGAGCCCATCACACGTTTCATCCCAGCTCTACTGAAACGGAACCTATCTTAACAAGATCCTCAGTTGACATTAAAGTTTGAGAAGCACTGCAGCACCCCATAGACACCTTGGAGTCACTCCATTTTCCCCGCACATGGTTCTCAGCTTTGGCTGCACGTCAGAAACATCTATGGAGCTTTCCGAAAGTTCATTTTCCTAGACCCTGATTCCAGCATTCTCATTTAAATAATCTGGGTCGGGAGGACATATGGGAAATTTTAAAAAGCTCCCCTGGGAATACTGCTCTGCAGCTCTGGCTGGGGCTGAGTGAGGCTTCCAGTTAAATTCAGGTGACAGGATCCTCTTTAAGGGGCTGACTTTCAGACCAGAAGAAACCCTGGGCCTCAGGCATCATTCTGAAAAGTACGGGCCAGGGGTCAGCAAACCATTTTCTGTAAAAGGCTAAAGGTATTTTAGTCTTTACGTCGATGTGATCTCTGATGCAACTAGTTAATTCTGTCGCTGAGAACAGACACAGGAAAATGAATGAGCATCACTGTGTCCCAATAAACCTTTACGGACACTGAAATCTGAATCTCATATAATTTTCACATATTGTAAAATATTATTCTTTTGCTGTTTTTCCAACCATTTAAAAACATATCTAACTCGTGCAAGAATTATATAGCTAATCCAAATATCTGAGCTTTACTCATTGCACCAATGAAAAGTTTTCTCTATTTTTAAAAATTTCAGATATTTCAATGACAGTTCTAGACTCCTTAACTTCTTTTAACAATAAATGCTTTGAGTTGGGCCCAAGATCAGAAAGTTAGAAGAAGCAGATGAAAATGGACTGACTTACAGAATTCCTCTATTAGGGAGCTACTGATTGCAGAAGGAGCCTGCTAAAATGGACTTTAAATTTGTTTCGTAGAAGCATCGCATTGATGAATTTTGTAGTGGTGGTGAGGACAGAAATGTGGGACATCTACAGGGAGGAATTTTGTGGACTATGGCAGCAGTCAGAGTTCCTAATTTTAAGAAACAGAAACCAACTTGGAATAATTTAAGCAGGCAAGAAATGTATTAAATATATTGGGTAGCTCACACAAGCTCCAAGAAGGCCAGAGGACTGGGTTTGTAGGCTACAGAGCTAGAAACAACGCCCACATTGGGCCACAAGGTGCAGGAAATCTCAGGGCCTTTGGACTCTGGATACAGCAGTACCATCAAGGCCACCAGCGCCTCTCAGCTGGGTGCAGCTGCCACCTCCCACCCCAGCATGGTGTCCTAAAGCTGTTTCTTTATCTTTCCACATCTGGTTTCAGATTCCAAGTCTGGGTTGGGTGCAACTAATTGGTGGAACTTAGGTCACATAACTGTCATAGTTGGTAAGAAAAATTGGGAAAGCAAGTATTTGGCATTTTCAGTTTCTAGACTGGAAGGTGGGCTGTGTCTCGTAACATTCCACAAATACAGGAAAAGTGGAGAAAAAGAATGAAAATGTTAAGTGTAGCATAGCCTTCGCCTTATCCCTAAATCAACACATATCCTTCTTGCTCTAAGAATGTGTTTTTAAAATGCTTTCACAAGACAAATCGCCATCTGCCATGGACTGCCAATGCCGTATCCCTTAACAGCAACAGGACGCATGGTGGTGGGTACCGTGGAGGGCACGTACTGCATGGGGCACTGGGTGTGCTGCATAAACAATGAATTTTGGAACACTGAAAAAAATAAAATAGAATTTGAAGGAAAAAAGGATGTAAGCAACAGAAACGAAATCTAGCTAATTTAAGGAAATGAACTTACTGAAGGATATTGGATAAAATCTCTGGAAGGGCTGAGAAACCAAATTCATGCCATTGAATTAGAAGCATAAGGACCACTGCCACAGCCACTGGGCACAGAGCCTGCCGCGAGCACTGCCAGCCTTGCCGAGCTGGACCCTAAATTCACTGCTATCCTGCCCACCCTCATCAGAATGGAGTCGGTCAGTCCTGGCCTATTCGTGCTCCTGGACTAATTCAAACTCAAGGGTGGGTCATGGTATCAGTGACTTGGTTGCAAAGAAGGCTGCAGAGTAACTGCCTGGCACTTTCAACTTCTACAAGGTGCGAGATTCTCTAAAGAAAGCAATTCACATGCATCATGGCCAAAAAATAAAAAGACAGTCAGATGTCCATCCGTATGAACTTCAAGATGCCTTCTCTCTCCTACCGCTTCCCTTAATTACTGCGTATCTACTCAACTTCAGAGTTCTTGATTTGAAATATCGGAAGGATGGCTTTTTTTGTTTTTAAGATTTTTTAAAATTTTATTTATTTATTTGACAGACAGATGTCACAAGGAGGCAGAGAGGTAGGCAGGGGCGGGGGGTGGGGGAAGCAGGCCTCCTGCTGAGCAGAGAGCCCGACGCAGGGCAGGGCTCGATCCCAGGACCCTGAGATCATGACCTGAGTCGAAGGCAGAGCCTTTAACCCACTAAGCCACCCAGGCACCCCTGAAGGATGGTTTTTGAAAGATATTAAATTAATGCAAAGATCAAATTGGGTTATTTGGGGAAAAGTGCTGGAATGGAAGTTAGGGGATTATGATCTCAAATGCATTACACATAAACTGTGAGCATTTATATGATTTATTTAAATTACTTGGGCTTCAGAAGCAATCCACAGAAAGGTCCTGTACAGAGGACATCAGACTTTTAACACTTTCTGCTTTTTTTTTTTTTAAAGATTTTATTTATTTATTTGACAGAGAGAGAGCACAAGTAGGCAGAGCAGCAGGCATGGGGAGAGAGAGAGAAGCAGCCTCTCCACTGAGCAGGGAGCCCGATGAGAAGCTTGATCCCAGGACTCTGGGATCACGACCTGAACTGAAGGCAGACACTTAACCGACTGAGCCACCCAGGTGTTCCAATACTTCCTGCTCTTATATGCTATGCATAGTTCTCTATATTTATTATATTCAACTATTAACTTGAGAAATGTTATTTGCGCTAGTTTTAATGTGCAAAGTATAAATAATACTCAGGTTACTAATGAATTACAGAGTGCTCACCAAAGAAGCCATATTTTTTGGAGATGTGCTTGCTTTGGAATTAGCCAAAAATAAGCAGGGTGAGGAGGGCATACTGGGATGTTTTTGCTTGGAGCCTCCTTGTGTTTAAGCTTGTAACATTGATAATCCCTGAATTATCTAATTTCTTTCCACTCTATCCTTTTGACTAACTGTAACTATTAGCACAGACTCTGTCATAGTTTTAAAAGGGCTGTGAAAAAAAAAAAAGCCAGTGAGATTTGCTTAGGATTGAAAAGTTAAGCTCTAAAAAGCAAAGAACAGTTACTGGAAACCCTCTGTAAATCACTCAGATCCTGTAAATGAAATGTCAGTCCAAATATGTTACTGTGAAGTATTTAATCAAAAGCATGAAAGGGGCAAGAAAGGGCAAATAAAAAAAAATTAAACTCTGAAGTATGAGTGTACCTCAAGCACACAAAAACATGACTCTTCTTTATATTCAGCTTAGAAGAAGGATCGGGGAGAGGGGAAGGAAACAGGCAACAGCAAGAGGATGGTGGAGGGTTTTGAACAAAGTAGCAGGCAGGAGACAGAGAAGCAGCGGCAGCAAGGTGATCAAATGAATGCTTGGTTGCATAATAATAAAGAAAAGAGTTGATATTAATTTTTCTTTTTTAACTTAAAGAATAATACATATTCATCTGATTCTTACCAGAATAAAAAAGACAGAAGCTGGAATAAGAAATGTTTCCTTTAGTAAAGAAGGTCACCATATGCTGGCAGAGGGGAGGGGGAAGAAGGGCCCTTCTAGCCTTTCACTTGGGGGAGGATGCTCCTACAAAACATAAAAGATCTGCTTCTTGGGGCGCCTGGGTGACTCAGTAGGTTAAGCCTCTGCCTTCAGCTCAGGTCATGATCCCAGAGTCCTGGGATCGAGCCCCACATTGGGCTCTCTACTCAATGGGGAGCCTGCTTCCCCCTCTCTCTCTGCCTGCCTCTCTGCTTACTTGTGATCTTTCTCTGTCAAATAAATAAATAAAATTTTTTTAAAAAAAGGATCTGCTTTTCTGGACCATGAGAGTTTATTCCTATTTTTCAGAATGTTTAACATTAGGAAATCTTTGAATAGCATTTAATACATTCACAGGGTAGAAATGAAAAATATGCACCTCAAAACAAAACAAAAGCCCAACCAGTGAAAAGGTATAGAATATTAAATCTCCGTTTCGAAGACGAGACTGAAGGAGAACATACCTAGCTTGTCAGCTGCAGTCAGTGGACTAACGACCTCCACTCGCTTATTTAAAAGACCTGTATGAGCATATAATACTGCAAACCTTGTTTCAGACCACAGAGAAGACGCAAAAAGAAAATAACTGGTTTGTTCTCAAATGGTCTATAATTTCTAAAGGTGAAAACATACACAAGGTAACCTTAGTAAAAAGGAATGTGTGTTAAATGTCATCAGACTGGTTTCGTAGAACCTCATTCCTCCTTTATTATAGTACTTCTCACATTGCTTTGGGATTATTTGTCCCCTTTATTACATTTTTTCTTTAGATTTTATTTATTTATTTGACAGAGAGAGATCACAGTAGACAGAGAGAGGGAAGCAGGCTCCCTGCTTAGCAGAGAGCCCGATGCGGGGCTCCATCCCAGGACCCTGAGATCATGACCTGAGCCGAAGGCAGCGGCTTAACCCACTGAGCCACCCAGGCGCCCCCCCTTTATTACATTTTGAACTGAAGGCAGGGACCATGTCTTATTCCTCTCTAGCCTTATGGATCTAGATTAGTGGGAAACCCATTGGACAGGCTCCATAACTGTGTGATCAATGAAATGAATAAGCTGATGAGGAAATGGAGAAAGTGCCTGCACAGTTTAGATGGCAGGAATCGTGTCTGGCTGTGGTGATGAGGCCAGGGGAAGTCATTCAAGTTGGATCTTAAAGGATTTAGAGGTGAAAGTCTGACAAAGGGAGTGTGGGCAGAAAGGGGAGGAAATAGGCAGAAGAAATACAGAGCTGAAAGAGAGAGCCAGAAGTCTGATTTTAATAGAAGCTCCCACTGCATTAGGAATTTCATCTCTCATAATGCTGACGGGTGGCCAAGCGCCCCCTCTTCTGTTTCTTAGTCTAGTTTGGTTTGGACAGTCTGCCCTAGAGCTAGTTTTGAGTCCTCTATAAATAAATTAATTTCAAAATATTAATGATTATGTAAAGTCACTTAGCTTTTTAGGAAGTTAACTTTTTCTATGATAGGTACTTTTCCCAGTATTTGCTGCTTGTGTAATTTAGTAAAACTAAATATCCAGACTTTGGTATGGGTCACAACGCCAAGTAGACTACATATAAGATTTTTTAAAACTGTGGTAAAATACACATAACATAAAATACCACTTTAATAACTTCCAGGTGTGTGAGTTAGTGGCATTACATGTACTCACACTGTTGTGCTACTGTAGTCACCATCCATTCACGGGACTCTTTGCAGCCAAGCTTTTTAAAACTTAAAAATATAAAATATCACTATGTGCAAAAATAGTCAGACACATTTTAATAAAGCTATGTACATTTTAAACATGTGACAATATTCAGACTGGAACTTAAACTCAGTTTATTACCTAAACTTTGGGGCTTGGCATTTAACGGTGATTGCACAAACCACTGGCCTCATAAGTCAGAATCTACCATCAATATAAAAACGTATACATTTTTCTCTTAAAAAGAAGTAATTCAAAGTACTAACAATTCAATGTTACAAACCCAGAAAAGAGATCTCTGACAGTGTAAGAAACGAGACAAGCTCCTTCTGCAAGATAAATCCTGTGGTGGCAAAGGATCAAACATTAGTGGTCCCAGCAGCGGTCGTGTCCCACCTGGGGGAGCCTCCCTTGCCAGAGGAAATGGTTTCAGGTCATATGGTGGTTGTACTTAATGGGGCACGGTAAGAAGCAGTGGTGTTTCCCAATCTCCTGCTAGGACTCCAATAATTATAAGGAAGCACAAGACAGACTCAGAATCCAGGGTTTCAGGATCCAAGCCCGGTTTTTAGAAACATTTCTCTAAAATGATAATCTTCTATATCGTTACATAATGGCTTCTTCAGTTCAGACTCTTAATCAGAACATTTCTTGCTCTCAAATGCTTCCGCTGGTGCATTTGGTTTTGAAGCTACTTCAGGAGCAGGTGCCGAAGCTTGGGAAACAGTCTCAATGCATTCTGTGTTGTCACCTCTATAACTTCTTCTACTGGGATCCCCTTCACCTGGGCGATATATTCTGCTGAAATGGAAATGTTTTGGGGTTCATTTCGTACCTGAAACAGAACAAAACAGAAAGTGTATCAGACATGACACTCAGGGAAGAAATCTTGGAGACCATCGATAAAACAGAACACAGTGAGTTGGTAAAAAACCAATGAGCTCTTCTTCTTTTTAGTTTTTATTTATTTATTTATTTTAAAAAGATTTTATTTATTTATTTGACAGAGAGAGATCACAAGTAGGCAGAGAGGCAGGCGGGGTGGGGGGCGGGGATAGTAGGCTCCCTGCGGAGCAAAGAGCCGATGTGGGGCTCAATCCCAGGACCCTGGGATCGTGACCTGAGCCGAAGGCAGAGGCTTTAACCCACTGGGCCACTCAGGTGCCCCTCTTCTTCTTTTTTAACAGGCAGGTTAGGAGAGGCAAGGAGGCAAGGCTGGGGAGAAGGCCGTGAACTTAAGCTTAAAAGCTACAGCCGCAAGGCTTGCCTGTACAGTGCTGACTGTAGTTGGTGTTGCTCTTGGAAAGAGCCCTGGGTATTACCATTGAGGTCCTGTCACCTAGGAGATGAAGCAGTGTGCAGGTGGTGAACACTTGGTGACCTGCCTGGCCAGAGGGATTAACTGGGCTTAGTCTGTTGCGTAAGTGACTCCTTGTAAAGGTCATGCTCTGTGGCTGGGCCTCTTCACGTCGCAGGTTGTACTGCAGTTGGATTCAAGAACTGCTACCGTGTGTCTGCAACACTAAATAGATTATGTCCTGGTATTTCACTAATTCTAAGATGGACTTCCTCCCATTTAACATCTCTGAAATTGATGGATGTTTTACTTACATGCAATGGCATGTCATAGCATAACTGGCTGTGCTTTTTTATTTTTAATGGTTACAAAATAGTGGTGTATCTATAATCAGTAGTATTGAGATTTTATGAATTTCTTTTTTTTTTCCTACTCAGGATGATAATGTTCAGAGGAATAAGAGAACTGTTAAAGTTAAAAAACAAAATGACCTTGATAATTACCCTAAAAAAAACAAGGAAAAATGTGCACCAAGATTTTTGCTCCAGGACGTTCATCATATTGTTTATGATACTATATAGGAAACAACGTAAATGAAGATAGCAAGTTACATATATTATGGTCTGTTCACACACTGGAATATTCAGTTATTTAACATGATAAGGAGAAGGATATTTATTGACATATACATATATTTACCACATAAAAGCAAGTCATGAAATGTGTTCAAGTGAATTCTATTTTTATGAAAAATATATATGTACATATATAAATATTAAAAAGGGTGGAAGGATGGTGAAGCATCTGCCTTTGGCTCAGGTCATGATCTCAGGATCCTGGGATTGAGCACCACATCAGGCTCCCTGTTCAGCGGGAAGCCTGCTTCCTCCTCTCTCTCCCTGCCTGCTTCTCTGCCTACTTGTAATCTCTGTCTGTCAAATAAATAAATAAAATCTTTTAAAAAAAAAGTTTATTTATTTATTTGAGAGGGAGAGTGAATGAGAGAGAGGATACCAGCAGGGGAAGAAGCAGAGGGAGAGGGAGAAGCAGACTCCCCCTCCCGCAGCAGGGATCTATCAGGGTACTCTGGGATCATGCCCTGAGGCACTTAACCAGCTGAATCAGCCAGGCACCCAGAGGAAACAGTTTCAAAGAGATTAAGTCACACGCCCAGTGGGTAGCAGAGAAACTGAGCCTTTTTCATATACTGGTCTGGCTCTGATTATTATGTAAATTAACATTGGCCAATATCTAAGAGTATCTGCTGGAGCACAACAGCTATACAATTAATAAAACCTCTCAACCAAGCATTAAAATAGGATTCCAGTGGGGGCGCCTGCGTGGTTCAGTTTGTTTCGGCTCAGATCATGATCTTATGGTTGTGGGATCAAGCCCTGTGTCAGGCTGTGCTCAGTGTGGAGTCTGCTCAGTGTGGGATTCTCTCTCCCTCTCATTCACTCTCTCTCTTTCAAATACATAAATAAAATCTTGAAGAAAAAAAAAAAGGATTCCATTGTATTTATAACATAATGAGAAACACAGCTAAGGTGAAAATAACTCAAAAGAAAGACAATCTAAATAATGTAGGAATTAGATAATCACTTACCTGTTTTTCTGGTCCTAGTACAGGTGAATCTGTTTCTAAGCAAATTGAAGTTAAAGGCAACTGTTTCACAAGTTTCTGCTTCTTAGAGAAAAGAGAAAACTAGTCAGTTTAAAACATGAGACATAAAAATTGAAAAAAAAGCATTAAACCCATATATCAATGCATTCTACTTGGCAGGAACCTAAAATTCATGCTTTCATATTCAATTCATTACTAAAATTTTCAACTGTTACCACAATAAATGTAGTTACCATTGGTCCCCATACAAGAGGATCACAATACTATTGACTATATTCACTATGCTGTACTTTTCAACACCATGACTTATTTTGTAACTGAAAGTTTGTACCTCTTAACCCCCTTCACCTATTTTGCCCATCTCCCCACCCCCTTTCTTCTGGCAACCACCAGTTTGTTCCCTTATGAGTCTGTTTGGTTTTCTTTGTTCATTTGTTTTATTTTTTAGATTCCACATAAAAGTAAAATGATATGATATATGGTATTGGTCTTTTTCTGTCTGATTTATTTCACTTAGCATAATAACCTCTTGGTCTATCCATTTTGTTGAAATGGCAAGATTTCATTCTTTTTTATGGCTGAACACTGAAACACTGTTTGTAACAGTGAAAAACTAGAAATGACCTAAACTTTACTTAAGGTAATGATTAAATAAATTATGATACATCCATATTGTGAAGTATTATGCAATCACTCTAAAGATAAGGTAGATCCATACGTAGAGACACAAGCAGATATCCACAAATTTTCCTAAAGTATTTGGAAATTGAGCAACACACTTTGAAATAACTGATATGGTCAAAGAGGAAGTCACAAGGTAAATGAAGAAATATTCCAAACTGGAAGAAGGTGAAAATACAGCAACTATGAAAATCTGTGGATTTTGCGACTACAAGATCTGGTTAGTGCTAATGCAACTACAGCATAAAGGTTTATATGAGAAAACAAGATTTTTTTATTTTTTAGATTATTTATTTATTTATTTGACAGAGAGAGAGAGAGAGAGAGAGATCACAAGTAGGCAGAGAGGCAGGCACAGACAGAGGGGGAAGCAGGCTCCCCGCTGAGCAGAGAGCCCCATGCAGGCCTCAATCCCAGGACCCTGAGACCATGACCTGAGCTGAAGGCAGAGGCTTAACCCACTGAGCCACTCAGGCACCCAGAAAACAAGATTTTAAATAAATAAAGTTCTACCATAAACTATAAAATGAAGCTATAAAAAGCATAATATGCAGGCATACCTTGTTTTATTGTGTTTTACAGATAGTGAGGGTTTTTTTGTTTGTTTTTTTATAAATCAAAGGTTTGTGGCGACTCTGCAGGTCTATTGGAGCCATTTTCCCAACAGCATTTTCTCATTTCATGTCTCTGCATCACATTTTGGTAATTCTTGCAATATTTTAAACATTTTCATTGTCATTATATTTGTTAACGCTTGTTTGTGATCAGTGATCTTTGATGTTACTATTGTGATTGTTTTGCAGCACCACGAACTGTGCCCATACGAGAAGGCACGTTTATTTATTTATTTTTTTAAGATTTTATTTATTTAGGGGTGCCTGGGTGGCTCAGTCGGTTAAGCGACTGCCTTCGGCTCAGGTCATGATCCTGGAGTCCCAGGATGGAGTCCCACATCGGGCTCCCTGCTTGGCAGGGAGTCTGCTTCTCCTTCTGACCCTTCCCCTTTTCATGCTCTCTCTCTCTCTCATTCTCTCTCTAATAAATAAATAAAATCTTAAAAAAAAAAGATTTTATTTATTTGACAGAGAGAACGAGAGAGCACAAACGGGGAGCAGCAGAGGAAGAGGGAAAAGTAGACTCCCCACTGAGCAGAAAGCCCGATGTGGGGCTCCACCCCAGGACCTGGGACCATGACCTGGGCCAAAAACAGATGCTCAACTGAGCCCCCCAGGTACCCCAAGATGGTAAGTTTAATTGATAAGTCTTGTGTGTTCTGACTGCTCCACCCACCAGCCATTCTGTTGTCTCTCTCCCTCTCCCTGGGCCTTTTTCCTGAGACACACAATACTGAAATTAGGCCAACTAAAAACACTACAGTGGCCTTTAAGTGTTCAAGGGAAAGGAAGAGTCACACATTTCTCATTTTAATCAAAAGCTAGAAATGATTAAGCCTGGTGATAAAAGCCAAGATAGGCTGAAAGTGAGACCTCTTAGGCTTGTTCACTGAGTTGTGAATGTGAAGATGTTCTTGAAGAAAATTAAAAGTGGTGCTCGAGGGAACACACAAATGATAAAGCAGAACAGCCTTATTACTGATATGGAGAAAGTCTGAGTGATCTGGATAGAAGATTAAACCAGCCTTCCCTTAAGCTGAAGCCCCATTCAGAGCAAGGCCCTTCAATTCTATGCGGGCTGAGAGAGGGGAGGAAGCTGCAGAAGCGCTTGACGCTAGCAGAGGCTGGTGCATGAGGTTTCCAGAAAGAAGTCGTCTTCATAACATCAAGGTGCAATGAGATGCTGCAGATGCTGATGGAGAAGCTGCAGCAAGTTACCCAGAAGATCTAGCTAAGAGAATTCGTGAAGGCAGCTAAACAACAGATTTTCAATGTAGACAGTCTTCTGTTGGAAGAAGATACCGTCTAGGGCTTTCCTGGCTAGAGAGAAAAAGCCTATGCCTGCCTTCAAAACTTTAAAGGCCAGGCTGACTCTCATTAGGAGCTAATGCAGCTGGTTGATTTTAAGTTGAAGCCAGTGTTTACTCACCATTCCAAAAACCCTAGGACCCTTAGAAACAGTGCTAAACCTATTCTTTTTTTTTTTTAATTTAAGATTTTATTTATTTATTTGAGAGAGAGAGAGAGAGCGAGCGAGCGCATGAGAGGGGAGAAGGTCAGAGGGAGAAGCAGACTCCCCGTGGAGCTGGGAGCCTGATGTGGGACTCAATCCTGGGACTCCAGGATCATGACCTGAGCCGAAGGCAGAGGCTTAACCAACTGAGCCACCCAGGCACCCCTGCTAAATCTATTCTGCTTGTGCTCTATGAATGGAACAACAAAGCTTGCGTGCAGGCACATCTGCTTACGACATGATTTAATAAAAATTAAGTCCACTGTTGAGACAAAAGGATTCCTTCCAAAATATTACTGCTCATTGATAATGCACCTGGTCACCCGAGGGCTCTGACAGAGATGTGCACGGAGAGTAGTGTTGTTTCCATGCCTGCTCACTCAACATCCATTCTGCAGTGTGTGGATCAAGGAATAACTCCAACTTGCAAGTTTTATCACATAAGAAATACATTTTTGTGAGGCTACAGTTCGTGTCACACAGATTCCTTGGATGGATCTCAGCAAAGCAAACTGAAAACCTTCTGGAAAGGATTCACCATTCTACATGTCATTAGGAACATTTGTAAGTCAGAGGAAGAGGCCCAAATATCAACATTAACACAAGTTTGGAAGAAATTGATTCCAACCCTCATAAATGACTTCGAGGGGTTCAAGACTTCTAGGGGGAAAGTAACTGCAGACGTGGTGGGAACAGTCAGAGCACCGCAATCAGAAGAGGAGCCTGAAGATGAGAATTAACTATTGCAATTTCACGGTAAAACCTGAATGAATGAATGAATGAATGAATGAATGGAAAGTTGTTTCTTAGAGGTGAGCCGAGAACGTAGTTTCTCAAGATGAAATCTATACCTGGTGAAGATGCTGTGACAATTGTTGAAACAACAACAAAAGACTTAGAATATTACATGTATTTAGTTGACAAAGAAGTGGGCAGGGTTTCAGAGGATTGACTCCAATTCTGAAAGAAGTTCTACTGTGGGCAAAATGCTATCAAATAGCAACACAGGCTACAGAAAAATCATTCGTGAAAGGAAGGGTCAATGGATGCAGCAAACTTCACTGTTGTCTTATTTTAGGAAATTGCCATAGCACCCCCCCCTCCACCAGCCTTCAGCAACTGTCACCCTGGTCACTCAGTAGCCACCAGCACAGAGGGAAGCCCTCCACCAGCAAGGAGTTGATGACTCACTGAAAGCTCAGATGATGGCCAGCATTTTTTCAACAATGAAATATTCTTGTTTATTTATTTATTTTTAAAATTTTACTTATTTATTTGAGAGAGGGTGAGCGAGCGAGCAAGCACACACCAGCTGGGAAGGGTAGAGGGTAGAGTCTGAAGCAGACTCTTCACTGAACAAGGAGCTGGACACAGGGCTGGATCCCATGACTGCAAGACCATGACCTGAGTTCAAACCAAGAGCTCGGCACTTAACTCACTGAGCCATCCAGGTGTCCCACAATAAAATACTTATAAGTTAAGGTAAGTACATTGGTGTTTTTTGGACACAGTGCTTTTGCACACTTAACAGACTACAGTATGGTGTACACATAACTTTTACATGTACTGGGAAATAAAAAAATTCACTTGACTTGCTTTATTATGATATATGCTTTATTGCAGAGGTCTGGAATGGAACCCGCAACATCAGTGAGGCATGCCTGGATCGTGACCAAGGAGAATTGAGCCAAGGAATACCAGGTTAATTCAACATTGGAAAACCAATCAACACAATTTACAGGCCAAGAAAAGAAAACCAATATGATCAGCTAGTAGAGGGAGAACAAACATTTGATAAACATTCAATGGAAATAAGGTTGATAGAAATAAAGGGTTTCTTTAAAAAGAAAAAAAAATTTGACAAAATCCAACTTAAAAAAAAAAAGATTTATTTATTTATTTGGAAATGAGAGAGACAGTGTGAGCGGGAAGGGGCAGAGGAAGAAGAAGAGAGAGAATCTCAAAGCAGATGCCCCACTGAGCACGGAGCTTGATGCAGGGTTCAGTCCCAGAACCCTGAGATCAAGACCTGAGCTCAAACCACGAGTTGGACACTTAACCGAGTGAGCCACCCAGTGCCCCAGATTATTTGTCTTTTTAGTTGGTGAGTTGCAATGGTGTTTTGTATACTCTGGATACTAGACCCTTATCAGATATAATTTGCAAATATCTTTTCTCATTCTGTGGGTTATCTTTTCACTTTCGTGATAGTGTCTTTTGAAGCATAAAAGTTCAAAAATTGTTTTATTGTGGAAGTTTTCAATTTTGACGATGTCTAATTTACCCATTTTTTTCTTTGGTTGCTTGTGCTTTTGGTGTCATATTTAAGAAACCACTGCCTATTCCAAGGTTACAAAGATTTCAATTTGTTTTCTTCTAATAGTTTTATAAATTTCAGCTCTCTTAGCTTTAGCTCTTTTACTCATTTTTGAGCTACTTTTCATATAAGTATGAGGTAGGAACCAACGATTAATTTTTGTAATGTAACTAGAATAGTATTACGAGTGTGTAATAAAAAGTTCATGTCTTAAAGGGTATTTTACAAAGCATAAAATGAGGCTTAGTTAAGGAACTTACCTGTCCACTTCTTATTATAGAAGGAGGAATTGAGAAGAAGTACCCAGCTTTAACTCCTTCCATCGCTACAGATGGCCGACCATCAAATGCGTGCAGGAGCACTTTGTCAGCACCTGTTAAAGATTAAAGATAATTTAGAGTTTCCTTTCATTTCCTTAACAAGAAGTTTTCCCACTAATTAAATTGGGCAACACAGATTATAAATTTTGAGTAAATGTTGGTCACTATAAAAGTTGGTCACTATATAAAGATGAGGTTCTATGGCTCCCTTTTTTTTTTAAGTTTTATTTATTTAAGTAATCTCTACAGCGCATGTAGAACTTGAACTTAAAACCCTGAGATGAAGAGTTGCATGCTCTTCCAACCAGGCGCCCCTATATGATTTCTAAAGGGTAAATGTACAGTATTCAGACAGTAAAATAAAAAATACAGGAGATTTTTAATCTTCAGAATAAAACTGAAATACAATTTTTTAGGGGCCCCCTGGGTGGCTCAGTCAGTTAAGCATCCAGGTCTTGATTTCAGTTCAGGTCTTGATTTCAGGGTTATGAATTCAAGCCCCATGTTGGGCTCCACCCTGGGCATGGAGGCTACATTTAAAAAAAAATAAAAATTTTTAAACAAATATTTAAACTTTTTATACCATCAAACCTTTTCTAGAAGTTTGTAAACTATCAAATTATTGTTTCTACTAGGTTTCTAAGGAGTGAAATTATCCTTAACAAGAATGCTAGTCAAAGAAGAAACAGGGAGCTCAGTGACTCAGAGACTCAATAGTCAGGACTGGCTTTACCAAATCACTTCCAGCTCTTAAAGGATGGCTTTTCAGCCTGCATAAAAATCATGCTCTTAGTAATTCCAATGATTCTCATCACTGAGAAATACAATGCTTTCTAGTTGCAGGCAATGACATTTACTTTACTATTTGATGCTGTTTTTTTCAAATAGTAGGCTTGATCATCAGTGAGTTACAATCTTAACTGAATTATGGAATTGATTTAGTGGGTTGTAACTGAGCAGCATATGCTTATATGTATGTGTGTTACTGTGTGTATGTATGTGCACATGTTTATATACGCCTATCTGCACATACACAGAGATGCACTGCTCCTTAAACTTTGGTCAGTTTTCTGTATATGTACATACTAAGTGTCAAAATAAAGGCTTAGTACCAAAAAAAAAGCACTTAAGTGTATTTCTTACTGTGAATGGTACTTTAAAAAGTCTGAAAAGTAATGCTGTAAGATATATTTTTACTTTAGGAGCAACTGGTGAAGACGACAGTGCATTTCAGGTATGATGGCCACGACCTGTATAATACCATTTTCTGAGGCAGTAGCCAGGAAACATGCAAGACACAGTAAACCCATCTTTGCTTTGTGTTTTTCATCTCTCATTAATCAGTTTCTTAAGCTGATTAAAAAGTTAGGGCTGTTAATTTTTAAATGAAGGAATATAAATTACTTGATCCAATTTTTCATTTGCTCTACGCTGGCCTTCTAAATGTCATAATCACACTTGAAAGTAGGCTGACTTGCAAAATCACCTTAGTTCATTTCCACCTCCGCCCTTACCCCACTCCCTTCCCTTCCTTTTAAGAAATCAAATTAAAACACGGCTTATTCTGTGAGAATATGGACTGGAACTGTCAAACGTAAATACTAGGCACACTTCTCTCAGGAAACAAAGTACCTTGCTCATTTAAGAGGCTGATGGTGGGTCTTCCAGCAGAGCGCGAGTGAACATTTCTGTTTCACAACAAAAAATTCCTTTTAGGTACTTTTAGTCTGAAAGTGTTATTTCTGTTCTATTAAAGTAATTCAGAGAATAAGAAATACAGAGCTCCATCTCAGGAGAATCATTATTCAATTTTCTCTATAGCTATTAATATAGAAAGATGATTAATTAACCTACAAAGGCAAATTTAATCTTTTGGCTAATTGGACCTGTCGGATTAGGACTTGTCGTTGCTCTTCCTTCTGCTCATCGGTGCCAGCAAATCTGGGGGAGAAATCTAGTCCCACCTGTAATAGAAAAATAAAACAGATTTACATGTTTATGGTTTAATGAATTCAAAAGACATACTATGGAGCAGTGCTGTCCAAGAGAAATATGATGGGAGCCATACATGCAAGCCACATACATAACTTTACATTTTCTAGTAGCCACATTAAAAATATTAACAAGAATCAGGTGAAATTAACTTTAATGACATACTTTACTTAGTCCATATATCCAAAACATCATTATTATTATATAATAATATTATTATTTCAACACAAAATCAATATTAAAAAATAATTGCATTATTTTACTTTTTTTTTTTTTTGGGTACTAAGACTTTGAAATCCTGTGTGTTTTTTATTTATACATATCTCAATTTGGACCAGTCGCATTTCAAGTGCTGTATGTGGTTACTACATTGGACAGTGAAGATTATAAATGACTGTTTCTCTTGATACTATTTTGTCATAGGCTGCTATAGTCTATATTCTATCTTTTTAAATAAGATTTATTTATTCGACAGAGATCACAAGTAGGCAGAGAAACAGGCAGAGAGAGGGGGGAAGCAGGCTCCCCACTGAGCAGAGAGCCTGATGCGGGGCTCGATCCTAGGACGCGAGATCATGACCTGAGCTGAAGGCAGAGGCTTAACCCAGAGCCACCCAGGCGCCCCTACAGTCTACATTCTAAATTTAAGTGTTACTTTTATCTTTTGTCTTTGATTAGAAGTGGAGTTTATTACCAAGTGATAAAAATGCTTCCTGATTGTAAATTATTTAATAAAAAATGTTCTTTAATTACAAACTCTAGACTATTTTTAAATTAAAAAAATATTTTATTTATTTATTAAGTAAGTTCTATGTCCACTGTGGGGCTGGAACTTATGACCCTGAGATCAAGAGTCACATGTTCCACCAACTAAGCCAGCCAGGCACCTCAACAAAATCTAGTATATTTAAAGTATGTTCGTATATACTGTGTTAACTAAATATAGAGATGATGCCTGTATTTAAGAAAAGAAAAAAAAAAAAAGAACAAAGTACACAGAAATGCTAATAAAGTAGTTTTCTTTTCATTAATATGTCTATAGTGGGCTTTCTACTGTTTTACCTCAGGCTCTTTTGCTTATTGAGAAAGTACTGACAAATTATTATCCAGCTAGATGACGTGAGTATAATTATCTAAGTCAGTTATAATCACCAAAAGCGAACTAAAGATTGTATCCGTGTATCACATGAAAGTCTAGATTAGAAGTCCTTTGGTCAGCTATTTGGTGTTACCTCTCCAATTGCCAACAACTGATCTTTATAATTCTCCATAATAGGCAAAGCTATATCCAAATCCTAGGAGAAAAAAAGGAAATTTGTTTAAATAGAAGGGTAAGGGAACTGATACTTTAGAAAACACCTTTTATATACCAGGCACTATACTATATTGGGTCCTTTACATACATTCAATACCTTTAACCAGTCATCCTTCTATAATGGCGAGCACTACTATTTGGAAATTTGAGTAGAAACATCCCACACCCAGTCAGGTCACAAGAACATGACTTTCAATGAAAAGTCTCACTTATACACTTCCTAACATTTAGTAAGAATTTCCTGACATTTAGGACTGATTTGGATTTCCTCCTACAATAGCTGACCAAGACAGAAGAAAGCGATTTTTGGTAGTCACCTTTGTAATTGAGTTCCTGGGGAGGGCACTGTGTTATGTCCTCCTCTCAGGATACTAATGGTTTTTGAGTTTTTTTAATAGGAATTATCCCATATATCCTTTGCACTATTTTCACTGATTTCTTTTGTGTTTATAATCCTGCTTTAGCCTATTTTTGTTCTAAAGGTTCAATAGCCTAAACACTAATTATCACACATATGCTTGTTTGTCAATTACTGAAGTCACAAAGTACCGTTAGTTTCCATATTACTATTTTCATTTAAAGAGAATTTACTCTGTGAGGGTTCCCTTGTAAGACAAGGGAAAGACAAATATATGGAAAACTTGCTTCTAGATACCTTTTAAACTGCTTTGAAGGTTTTAGTCTCAGGATATGTAAATTGCAAAGAACTTCTACTGAGGCTAATTAGAACAAAGGAGAATTAAGAAAAGAGGTGCAGGAGGAGATTCTACAATTACACCTCTGGAGACAGAAAACATGAGAGACAGAGTAGATCATGGCCTTAGAAATACATTCTAGTAGACTCGATAAAGAGGATTTAACACTCATGAGGAGCTAAGAGACCAGAGACCCTAGAGACCTAGAGACCAGAGAAGGTGTCTAACAACAGCTGAGGAAGTTAAATGTTGTCAGCCAAAACTTTTCCATATCAAACATCCAAACTGCTCTGTCTCTGAAGTTCTGAGGGGCTGGAGAAGTTGGAGATTACCCAGGAAATGGTTGATACTTGGAAAGTCTTAGAAAGAAAGTGTACATTTGGATGAAGACCAGATAGAGGGGAAAAATGCTTCTTGGAATATCTATTACTGTGAAAAAAGCAAAACAAATTTACAATGAGACTGTTCCAACGCTCATGAAATAATCAAAGTTTCTGGCAAGTCAAGGATAGGAAATAGAAATTAATATAATTCATATTACTAATTATATATGTGTATTTGAGTGTGTATGGTCTCTACCATTTTATTTCAATAGATGTAAATAGTTTTATAAAGACATTCATAGGTCTATTTCTGACTTCATTTCTTTTCCCACCTCTTGAATGATGTTCTCAAGTTCTTTACATGCTAATGGTTCTATTATGTATTTTTAAAAAAGTTTTAATCCATTTATTTGACAGAGAGAGAGATCACAAGTAGGCAGACAGGCAGGCAGAGAGGGGGGTAAGCAGGCTCCCCGCCAAGCAGAGAGCCTGCCACGGGGCTCGACATGGAGCTTGACCACCCCCACCCCGACCCTGAGACCATGACCAGAGCAGAAGGCAGAGGCTCAACTCACTGAGCCACCCAGGCACCCCTATTATGGGGTTTTTAAAGATCCTGTACCTCTAAACCCTATGACTGGGACTACTACCATTTGTAAGATTTATTCGGAATGATTTTAAATAATTACAATAGCTTTTTTATTAAATAAAATGTTTAGTCTTCATAGTCTTGAAAACAGGGTGAGGGGTGGTGCATAACACAAATGAATGAAGTGAGCCAAGCAGGGATGGGAGACAACTGCAGAGCACACGCCCTGCCTGCAGGGGGCAGTAGATCACACACAGAGAATTGTGGTTCCCAGAAATAGCTCTGGAGCCCAAGCCCTGCCTGGTAGTATTATTTGAATGAATTAGTTCAGGAACATGCCGAAAGATTTGTGTGATGCAACTTTAATTTTACATATTTTATTGGAGAGAGAGAGGAGGGGCAAAGGGAGAGAGAGAATCCCAAGCAGGCTCCACACCCAGGGCAGAACCCAGTGTGGGGTTTGATCTCATGACCCTGAGATCACCACCTGAGCAGAAATCAAGAGTCCAACCTTGAACTGACTGAGATACTGAGGCGCCCCAGCAACTTTAGTTTTATGAACCAAGTGAATTTACTTAACACTTACTACATACCAAGCTTTGCACCACATATTAGGGATTTATAATCTAATCATCATGAGAAAACCATACTATGGTAAAAGCACACTAAGAATAAAAGAGGAATAACTGCTTACCTCTGGTGTTTTCCAGAGGGCTATCCTGAGATTTTTTTTTCAGTTCACCCCTGCTTTAAGAATCTGGAATTACCTATCTATTGTTGCTATTTCATTAGTTTTTTAAGTTATATAGTTCTGTCAGTTCTACATTCATGCCAAAATACGACAAATCCACCCACTTCCCCTTGCCTGTGCTGCTAGCACTCTGGTCCAGGCTGCCATCGTCTCTCCTAGGAACTATTCCAACAGTCTTCTCACTCCTCCCGTCTTCCTTTTTTGGCACTCTTCAAGATTTGTTCTTCATACCATACCCAAGGGGATCTCTTCAAAATATAAATCCCGGGGCGCCTGGATGGCTTAGTTGGTTGGGCGACTGCCTTCGGCTCAGGTCATGATCCTGGAGTCCCAGGATCAAGACCCACATCGGGCTCCCTACTTGGCAGCGAGTCTGCTTCTCCCGCTGACCTCTCTCCTCTCATGCTCTCTCTCTCCCAAATAAATAAAATCTTTAAAAAAAATTATTAAAAAGTATATAATATATAAAAATAAATATATAATATATATGTAAATAAAAATATACATTATATATAATATGTAAAATACATAAACATATATATGAACTCCAGCACAGCCCCAGACACAATGCTCCCTGCCCAGTCCCTCTGACCTCACCACCATGACTTTTCCTTCTCTCTGGTTACATCAGCTCTCTTTCTGTTTCTTGACCACATCAAGCTTATTCTTACCTTAGGACCTTCATGCTGGGTTCTTTCCTTTGCCTACAATACTCTCAGCCCTCTCTCTGCAGGGCCAATTCCTTGGTAACATTCAGGCTGCAGTTCTCATATCACCACCTCAGAGAGGCCTTCCTTGACTACAATCCAAAAATCAGCATCCACAATCCCTATCACATGATCTTGTTTTATTGTCTTAAGGCACTGACTGCTACCTACAGTTTTCCTGTTCATGTATCTAATTGTTGCTTGTCTGCTACAATCTAACTCCCACGAGAGGGATCCCTCTCTACCGTTCTTAGAGCAGTGCTTGGAATGAGTAGGTGCTCAGTAAACACTTGTTGACTGACTAACTAAATGAATGCCTATTCATATAAATCTCTATATAAATGAAAGAAATGCTGTCCTGCTATGATCTCCAACATTTTGGGAACTGTATATCTTGACAATTTAATTTTATCATCCCAGGAGAACAACTCCAGCTATAGGACAAGTATTTATTATTACCTGAAGTGAATTAAAAACAATTTTGTTTCGAAATAAATAGAGCTACCTGGGTATCCTAATGTAGGAATACAGATTCATTATTATAAAAAATGAAAGACCTTGTATCTTAATTTATTCATAGGTAACAAAAAGTCTTTACTTCTTCAAAATGGGGGGCTATCAATCCCATTATGTAATAAAGCACTTAAGAAATTGTATTTCCCTGATTCTAAGTCAGGAGAAGAGTCTGAAATATGAGACATACTGGCTACTGAGTCAGTGAGATCTTGCAGGAAGGATTTTTTTTTAGAGATGGCATAAAAGCAGTGCAGATTAATAGATCAAGAGCATTCCCTCAGAGACAGTTGAACGTTCAAGAAGATTCTATGTACTGAACTCATCTGTTCCCTTATGGTACTACATCTATGAATTTGTATCTTTCTTTTTCTGGATATTTTATTACTTTTTGGACAAAGCAATATGACAACATTGTAAAAAATGTGAAAACAAGTCACTTATAATTCTACCCAATCATCACAGCTAATGTCATTTCTCTGCTTTTCCCTCTTAGAGAATTTATTTTTACATTTTTAAATACTTTCCTCATTGCTACATAAAACAAATCCTATAGTTGTCATCTTCCATGCATGCATTCCTTACATATATATATTTAACACTCTATGAGTTAATGTTTCCTTTATTTCTGAGCCTCCAGGCTGTTTCTATTTCTTCCCTACCACAAATAATGCTGCAACAAACACCTTTGTGAAAGGTAGCATTTCCTTCTTCTGGATTATTGCCTTAGAATAGAAATCAGAAAAAGAAGCATTACTGAATCACAAAAATCTTTTTTTATGCTTCTTCTTTTACATGACCTTTACCTTTGAGGTGACACATCTTTGGTCTCCTGGTGAAACTCCTTGAATAGGGTGAACACCCAAGCAGGGCAGGATAAACCCCTTATACCTAAAAATGTAGAACAAATTAAGAAAGTGGAATATTGAACAGTAGACAATGTTATCCTAAAGAAAAAAGTATGAAAGAATTTTTTAGGGCTATGTTGATGTGATTTTCCTCTTTTCGTTCTCTTTAAAATTGGATGACCTTTGATGGTACAAATATGACATAACTGCATCCTTATTAGCAACTCTTTAAATTCTTCTTCTTCTTCTTTTTAAAGATTTTATTTATCTATTTGAGGGAGAGAGCACAAGCAAGGGGAGGGGCAGAGGGAGACAGAGAGAGAAGCAGACTCTCTGTCTAGCAGGGAGCCCAATGCAGGGCTCAATCCCAGGACCCCGTGATCATGACCCATGCTGAAGGCAGATGCTCAACCAAATGACCCACCCAGGTGCCCCAGCAACTCTCTAAATTCTTTTTTTCTTTTTTTTAAGATTTTTAAAATTTATTTATTTGACAGAGAGAGAGTGAGAGATCACAAGTAGGCAGAACAGCAGGAAGAGAGAGAGGGGGAAGCAAGCTCCCCGCCGAGCAGAAAGCCCGACCTGGGGCTCCGATCTCAGGACCCTGAGATCATGACCTGAGCCGAAGGCAGAGGCTCAACCCACTGAGCTACCCAGGCGCCCCAACTCTTTAAATTCCTAATGAAAAGTAGCACCTTTCTGAAAGCTGCATAATCTTTTCAAATTCTCCCGAATGTTCAGCAACCACCACAAGAGCCATAACATTGGCCTGAAACAAAAATGAATACAACAGAGTCTCAAACAATATACATCTAACATAACTGAAGAGAAATTTAAAGTCTTCTGTACTTTTAGTTATTCTTGCTCACTTACACTCTATTAATAGAATCGTGATGGCTATCACTGAGTACTTACTATGGTCAGTAAATAAAAATATTACCTCATTTAATCTATACAACTTTATGAGGTAGGCACTGCTGTAACCCATCATATTGATTAGAAATTTTGGATGGAGTCAAATAACTTGCTCAAGATCATTATGCCTGAGTAATGCCAGGGCCCATGCTCCTAACTAAGCTGCCATATTGAATGATGGCTGTGTATGTAAAAATGTATTGGCAACTATTTCTGACTATCACTTTAAGGGCAACCTACAAAGTGGTAGTTACAATGAATTTCATAAAAACTTCTAAAAATTAGTTATTCTTTCCTGAAACAAATAAAAATGTCTCAGAGAAGTTTCATAATTTCTCCAAGATCTCTGGAATAATGTTAATTTTAGAACTGATAGATGGACCAATCTGTACCATACAACTGGTAAGCATGGTAGCTGTGGGAACAGGTTTTGGATTCAGACTATTCTGTCTGTATTACTTTACTAGCAGTGTATCTTTGGATAAGTTAATCTCTAGGTCTGAGTTTCCTCCTCTATCAAATGGGTAATGGTTGGCTATAAAATAGTAGCTTCTTCACAAGGATGTTGTGAAACATTAAATGAGATCATGTACAGAAAGGGCATACCTCAGTGCCTGGCATGCAGTAAACAGTTAATGCTACTTATTAACAAAGCAACATAGGGATAGTGTATCTAAATTTCAAGCTGTTCTAGCTTGAAATTAATAGGAAAACAAAGGGCAACTATAGATATTGACTTACTTTCTTGGCTTTCTCCAACACATCATCCAGATCCTAAAAAAAAGTGCAAGTAATCACAATTATTTTAGATGAATAAGTAACTTCTCTATGGCTATATGTATCAGTGTAGTTGAGGCAGCATAAAAAAAGGACAACAATGGCAAGGAACAGTGTGACAGATGTGAAAAGCTACACTGACCCACCTTTTGTTTACTCTTCCTCTTAGTAAAATCTGGCTTCTGTTCCTATTCCACTAAAACAGAAACTGTCATTGTCAAATATAAAGGACACCTCCCTGTCCTCGTCTTACTCTGCCCCTCAGAGACATTAAGAACTCATCACTTGTCCATGTCTTCCTTCCTAGAAATATCTCCCGCTCTTGGCTTCTGCAATACCGCTCTCCTGCAAACTCTACCCTCCACTAGCTGCTACTCTCAGGCTCCTTAGCTGGCTCCCTCGTCTCAGATTTCAGGACCGTATTCTCCTCTGTACACACTTCAAGTAATCTCATCCATAGGTTTTGATTTCATCATTATGCTAATTTTGCTAAGTTTTGCTCCAGCCTAGAATTCTCTCCTGAACCCAAGCTGCCAGTTAAAAAACTGACCATATGACATTTCCACTTGGGTGGATATTAGGCTTCAACATGTACCAAACATAACTCGCCTCTACAAGCTTATCCTTTTATCTGCCCTCCCCACCCCGTCTTCCCTCCTCTCAGTGAACAGCATCCTCACGTCCTGTCTTTCGCTCCCTCTACACATCCAATTCCTCAGCATGTGCCCTAGATTCCAGCTCTAAAACACACACTGAATCCATCTGCTTTTCTCAAACTCCTCTGCAACCACCGTCATCTCCTGTCTACACACAGCAAAAGCCTCCAAACGGGTTTTCTAACTTCCACACTTACTCTCCATCAGCAAAGTGTTATTCAATGGAAATCCGATCTTGTCACTCTCCCTTAAAACCAACCAACCAACCCACCCAAAACACCTTTCCTGGCTCCACATTGTCCTTCCTGACCTGCCTCACTTAGCCCCTGCCAACCTCCAGTCTTACTCCAGTGGCTCTCTCTAGCTCACCACCCCCCACCGAGCCTTTTTGTTGCTCGAATACGTCAAACTCGACCCGCTTGCTTTTTACACCCCCGCACACCACCTCCTTGTTGGCCGGCTCTTTGCCTTTCCGGTTCCAGCTCAAGTGTCAACCTCTGGAGAGGTCTTTCCCCCTAGAGACTCTGCCCTTCCTTCTATCAGCCTCTGTTTCCAGTGCGCGGGTAAACCGCGGTCTAACTCTGGTTTTGCGTGTGTTCTCTCTGTTTGCTTCTCTCCCCACCAGAGCCGGAGCACGCGGCGCGCGGTAAAGTGTCGGAAGCACGTTCTGCCGGGGCCGAGAGGACGCTCGGCCAGGCCCGCCCGGAGCGGCGAGGCCCTTGGGGTCAGCAGCTGGGCCAAGGGGAGGTAGGGGGACGCCGTCTCGTAAACGGGAAGGGCAAATAAAAGCCATGCAGAGATAGAGGGCTCCACGCTGCGCAGCGCCAGTTAGGAAAATGGGGATGACTGAGATTAGAGAGACAGGAGCAAGTCCCTCAGGGCCACGAACGGGGACCCGGGAGGATTTGACGCTTCGTCCCAAGGGAGGAGAGCAAAAACAACCCGAAGGGAAAGGACGGGGGTGCCTCCCCGCTCCACCGGCCGGGCCTCGCCCGTACATACGCTGTCAAAGTCCGGGGCCGAGAGGTGGCAGTGACAGTCCACCAATCCTACACCCACCGCCCCCATCGCCACAGCCACCGCCGCCGTCCACGTCCCCGCCGAGCCTCAGGCGGAACGCTGCGGCTGCAGCGAGCTGTTTCCGGCCGGACGCGCGCTCCTTCCGCCAGTGAGAGCCCGCCCTTCCGCTCCCAGCTCCCGCCCGCAGTTCAAACTGGGAAGATGGCGGGGGCTCCTGTGGTAGTCCCTTCCCCTCCGCGGGACACGGAGAGGGCGACCGTGGCGGACGACGGGGACTCAGCCGCCGCCACCTCCCGAGAGGACTTCCGGGTGCGCTGCACCTCGAAGCGGGCCGTGACGGAAATGCTAGAGCTGTGCGGCCGCTTTGTGGAAAAGCTCGGGGACACGCTGCCAGAGGAGATTCGGGAGCCCGCGCTGCGAGATGTGCAGTGGGTACGGGCCCAGTAGCCATCTCTTCTCACCCCTCACCCTCTGCCCCTCTCAGGGCTCAGAAAGAGCCTACGTCCGGCTTCGCACAGTTAGCGGTGCCGCGTGTTCCGGTAGAAGAGGCCGGAGAAACGCGAGGGTCGAAATAGGCGCCAGTGTCCGCTGGGGACTCACCGCTTCGACCAGCGCGGGCCGGTAGAAAGATACAAGGCGAGCCCTGTGTGTGACTTGAAATTAAAGGAAGAAAGACTAGGTGGAATTAATTTTAATGTTATGTTTTATTTAGCCCGCTCTATCCAAGATAGCGTTTTAACTTGTTATTAAAAAAAAAAAGCGAACGAGGTCTTTTATCTTCTTTTGTTCGTACTAAGAAGCTTTTCACGTCGGGTGGCTTAACTTTAGAGCTCATCTTTCCGGCTAGCCGCGTTTTAAGGCCTCAGTAACCACGGAGTGGCTAGTGGCTCCCCTGTTGGACAGTGCAGACAGAAACGAAAGGAGGAATTCTCCAGGAAAGGGTAACCCTGGAACTCAGGCAGTCACCAAACGAGCCACTGGTCTTTCCTTTGGCCCGTTTTAGAACTTAATGTAAAGTCAGTGGAAACACTTTCCCTCCAAGTCTAAAGTAGGTAAGGAAGCTGTCTTGATTAAATAACTTCTCTGGACCTCCTAACGTTTCCCCTTCCTTTCTCACATATTTTGCAAAGCCCTGATGAAGCTAGTTTTTTAAAGGAAAGACGCAATAGATTGAGGGATTGGTACCTGCCTTAAGGAAGCATACAATCTATCTGTAGAAAATAAGTTTAAAAGCTCATAGTGCAGCACAGTTGTGAGTTCGCGTGACCACAGTGTGAAATAAAAATAAACAAATGGAAGAAGAATAAAAACAGCCCCTGGGTAGTGAGTCTGTTCCCATTTTGTATACAGTAACACTGTCACTACCTTCTTACCAGGAAGGCAAGAATAGACCCTCAGGGTATTTTTAGTAGGATATTTTAGATACCTCAGGACATTTTTAGTAGTTTTGGAAAAAGACTGTTTTGGTGCATAAAGGTCTTAGAATTTGCCCCTTTCTAAGAAGTGCTAACCTATTTACTTTCAGAAAAAGACGAGCTTGGCTAATCTTGGCTTATAACCTCTTATACCTTAGTGGATGATAAAGTGAGTTGGAATAAAAAAGATTTGAACAAACTACCAAGGAATTCACTTGTGTTTCATATTAAGAGCAGATAAAGGGCAGAGGCTTTAATTATGTTTGACATATCTCTTTATTTAAAACCACGTAATACTGTAGTGGATATTCTAAAAAAATTGTATTGATACGATTGTGCAATGAATATTACAGTTTGTATTCTGAGATAATCCTTAAATGTCCGTGTATAAAGTAAGTATTTTATAAAATCTTTATAAAGTGTAGAGTGTATACTTTAACTCATAATCATTATCAGTCATTATTTGAATTATGCTTATTTTTACTTATACAGAGTGTGTAAAATACATTCTTGTAAAAAAAACAGCAAAACAGCATAAAGCAAAAGTTTGAATTCCTCTCCCTCACCCCTCCTCCTTCCTAGAAATAATTATTGGGAGGGTCCAGGGGGCTGTAATCCTTCTATACCCTTTTTTATGGCTTTACATCTCTCTTTGTTGTTTTAGTTTTTGTTTTTTTTTACAGTAATGGTGTTAGGCTGATGTATTTAGCAGTTTAGCTTTTTTTTTTCTCTTCTAAATCTGTCTTTGACTATTCTTTGTCAAAGTTATGTAGAGATATACTTTATTCTTTTTAGATATTGTATGATATGGATACAGTGTATTTAACCACTTACCGAATTTGAAGTTAGATTTTATTTTCCCCTCAATATTTCAAAATTTCAAATAGTGCTTTAATAAACATTCCTAGTACATCCTTTTTATGTTTTTATGAGAATAGTTCTTTAGGATACATTGCCAAGAGTGAAATTGTAAGGTAATAGGGAATGTGCATTTAAAATTTTAACCAAATTCCCTTAGTCCCTTATTTTTTAATGTATTATGAACATTTTTATCCTTTCAAAAAACAGACTAGTACAGTGGACACCTGTATATCCATCACTAAATTTAACAGTTATCAGAAATTTGTTACACTTCCTATTTTATTTATTTATTTTTTAGGTAGGTTCCATGCCTAAGGTGGAGCTTGAGCTCATAGCCCTGAGATTAAAAGGCTCATGAGCTCTACTGCTAAGCTAGCTGGGTGTCCCTTCACACTTCCTATTTTTTTTTTTTAAGATTTTATTTATTTATTCATTTGACAGAGAGAGAGATCACAAGTAGGCAGAGAAGCAGGCAGAGAGAGAGGGGTAAGCAGTCTCCCTGCTGAGCAGAGAGCCGGATGCATGGCTAGATCCCAGAACCCTGAGATCATGACCTGAGCCGAAGGCAGAGGCTTAACCCACTAGGCCACCCAGGAGTCCCTGCACTTCCTATTTTAAAGCAAATTCCAGATCTCGTGTCATTTCATTTCTATGTACCTCAGTGTACATCTCTAAAAAATACAGTCCTTTATGAAGCAGAAATTAATTTTACTTTGTTTTAAGCATTTTTCCCTTAACACTGATCTTGTTCAGCAGCATATGTAGTTACTTGTACCCTTGAGTTCAGCTGAGCTCAACTTTGTTAGCTTGTATTTTTTCTTCATTAAAGAAGTATATAAATTCTGCATCAGATTTTCTCAGATGTAGCATAATGGTTATCAGAGCTAAAATGTAGGAAGAATCAGTGATTGAAATGGAATCTTCATTGAAAAGAATACAGTAATAAGCTCGTCTATTTTTCTTGATATTCTGTATTACAAATCTGAAGTTCTTACTTTGCCAAAATGTTTTAGTTCAATATTTAAAGTTATTTTCAGTGACTTGAGTATTGTGAATTTATTTCAGACTTTTGAATCAGCTGTGCAAGAGAATGTCAGCATTAATGGACAAGCATGGCAGGAAGCTTCAGATAGTTTTATGGGTATGTGATTTAACTTTCCTTCTGTCATTAATTTCTGAGTGATTTTTGTAGCTCATTTTATCTTGAATGCTAATTTTTTTTTTTTAAAGAATTTATTTATTTAACAGACAGATCACAAGTAGGCAGAGAGGCAGGCAGAGAGAGAGAGGGGGAAGCAGGCTCCATGCTGAGCTGAGAGCCCGATGTGGGGCTCGATCCCAGGACCCTGGGATCATGACCTGAGCCGAAGGCAACGGCTTAACCCACTGAGCCACCCAGGCGCCCCTTGAATGCTAATTTTTAATCCCCGTTTTCAGTCTTGTTTTTTAAAAGATTTGTTTGTTTGTTTGTTTGTTTGAGAGAGACAGCAGAGTGAAAGATAGAACCAGCAGGGTGGGGGGCACAGAGGGAGAGGGAGAAGCAGGCTTACCGCTGAGCAGGGAGCCCCATGAGAGGCTCCGTCCCAGGACCCTGGGATCATGACATGAGCCAAAGGCAGATGCCCAACCAACTGAGCCACCCAGGGGCCCCTCAGTGTCCCTTCTTCTAAAAATTTTCCTTCATCAAAAAAAAAGAGTTTCCTTCACTGAGGGGAAAAGGGAAACAAATCTAGGAGGCTACTGAGGCAAACTACACAGTAGTTGCCTTGGTTTTTTAATATATGCTATCTGGCATTCTCAATAAGGTTTTCATCTGATTAGTCTTTGAAAGTATTCTTGTCAGTAGGTTGCTGGAAAATACTGTACTACTATCTCCAGATGAAGAAACAGGCTCAGAGAATTTCTGTGATTAAAACCTTATAAATCAAGTTGTATTTGTAGAAATGATCCCTATAGTAGACAGCGAAGTACCCTTAGAAGGATGAAGTTAAATTCTCAGAGTTCCCACCATGTAAAGGATGAAGTAAATATATGGAGAAACCCCCTTAGAGACAGAATGCTTTCTTTCTGTTTAATATTTATTTATTTAATAAATTTGGGAGGGGGAGAGAGAGAGCGAGAAAGCACAAGCAGGGGAGCTGCAGAGAGGATGAGGAGAAGTAGACTCCCCGCTGAGCAGGGAGCCTGATGCAGGGCTCAATCCCAGGATCACAGGATCGTGACCTGAGCTGAAGTTTAACTGACTGATCCACCAAGATACCCCAGAATTAATTGTTATTAATTAATAACAATTAATAAATTAATTAACAGACTTAAATTGTATCCTAACTAATGGTGTTGACAAATCTAAAAAAAAAAAAAATGCAAAATTTTAATGGAAAGAAAATGGTCCGTGGTCAGTGTAAAAAGGAAACAAATTTAGTAGAAAAGAAATGATCTGTGTGAAAAAAGGGTCAGGATTCTCTAGCAAAGTCTAGGAGAAGGGCTACCCTCATAAGAGGGTCAGAGTATCTTGTCTTTCCCCATGGTCATATTACAGAGTCTGACCAGCATAACTTGGTATCACTGCTTGGTATTACTTACTATCCAGTTATACCCTTGAGCCGATTCCAAGCACATCAGGTAACCCTCTGTGGTTATAATTTTTCTTCTCAACATTAAGATAATACTTTGCCCAGAAAACTTCAATGTTTAACCCTTGGGATTATTATAGTTATCTCTTCAAGGTCACCAAAATTTACATTCTGGTTTATATATTGAAATGGTAAAAGCAATAATACTAGATTTCCCGAATAACAGAATGATAGCCAATTAGTAGAGGAGAGGAAGTGTATCACAATCACCTAAGAGTATTTTTAAACTCTACAGCCTTCCCTGTGTCTTTATTTGACTCTTGTTCTGTGAAGTCAGTTTGGAGTTGCTTTATTGTTTGCTTCAGGCTGCCTTTAGCAATATGATTCAACAATTTATAGATTAAGATACGTATTTTCTAATTGGTTGGCAGACTGGGTAGAGTGTGGTTATTCTTTGTCCCTTTTCTTCCTTAAAACTGTGAGGGGAAATAGTTCAGAATACTATAATTTTACCTGCTTTCACTAACACTTGATAATGACATACCAAATTCTAGTCCATAGATGAAAACACATGGTCCTTACTATTTAGGAACTCATTGTTAATGGAAAGAAATGGACAGGGAATTACCATACTGTTTAGGAAGGGGGATAAAATCTAATAGAGTAGATTGTTGTTAAATGCATTTAATGAATGACAGCATGCTAGATAAAAAGGAGGAAGGATATTTGAAGCAGAGAGAACAGCATGTGCAAAGGCACAAAAGAGTGATATGTTTGGCAAATGTCAGAAATGAATCGGGAAAACTAATGGCAGGTGTGGCCAGAGGTAAGCTGAGGCCAGATCGCAAAGAACCCTGAGAGTTTGCTAAGGAATTTGTACTTTATCCTGTAGGCAATGGGGAGCCAGTGGAGATTTTTAAAATAGAATTTACATGAAAAGCTTTGCATTTTAGAATACTGATTGCTGCCTGTGTAGGGGGTGGATTGGAGAGGGGTGAAATTCAAGGTGGGCTGATCTGAGGGAAGTTATTGCAGTAGTACAGTAAAAGACGGTGAAGACATGCTCAAAGACCGGAGAAAAGGAGAGAAGAAGGTTCTGCAGATGAGATTAAAAGGGTTTGTATCTGATCAAATACATAGAAGCAGTAAGTAAGCTTCACAAGGGCAGAGGTTTGTCTGTTTTGTTCACTGGGATCATTGTAGAAATGAGTGAACAAATAAAAGGAAAGAACAAATGAATATACAAGTGAAAACAACTTTCTCCCTTCCTCTATAGCTACCCTGAAAGGACTTGATTTCAGGCTTGACCGGGTTCATTTAAGCATTAAAGTGTAAGTTCCTCGAGAGCAGGACTATATTTGTTTTTCAGCACTTGGCTTGGCATATAGTAGGTACACAGTAAATACTTGTTAAATTGATGACAAAATCTTCTCTCAAATCTGCTCAAATTGTTTATACATTCAGTTTTATAACTTTATCATTAGGTGGCGCTGAAAAACCATTTTCCTCCATAGAAGATTTAGCTGGGAGACTTTTTTCTTAACTGTGAAATCGTACATTATTTCAGGCTAATGACTGAACTTTTTAAATGATAAGTTAAAATTTAGGAAAGGCTACTCATCTAAATGAGTATTCAAAGTAAGCAGTGATTGTTTTTCTCATAATACTCTCAAAAGAATTTAGTTGGTCTTAGTATTTGTTACATGAATGAGATATACCTGATGTACTTCATCAGTCTTTACCCAGTATGTATGTGTGTGTATATATATGCTGATATGTCAGCAATGTTTGAAAGCTTCCAAAAATAAATATCACAGTTTCAGAATTCTTAGTGAAGCTTCTACTTAATAAAATAGATACATTTCTAGCATAGACCGTGACATAGCAGAACAGCTATGATGTGAGACCAGTTAAGCCAATGACCTAGCTCTTTAGTTTAGTTTAGTTTTGTTTGGAGATTTATTTATGTGAGAGAGAGTGAGGGTGTGAATGCGCATGTAAGAAGCAGGTTTTTGGGGGGCGTGCAGAGGGAGAAGGAGAGAATGTTCAAGTAGACTCCCCACTGTGCAAGAAGACACTCGGGCTGGATCCTAGGATCCTCCGATCATGACTGAACTGAAATCAAGAGTCAGACCTGTCATCAACTGAGCCACCCAGGCACGCCGTTCTTTAGTACTTTTAACTACTTATTCTTGAAGATGACTTTCAAAATAAGGTTGATGTACCACCTGCATTAATTTCATCTAGAGTACTTAATTTGGGGGACCCATTCCAGAGGCCTCTGTTGAATCAAAGTTTCTGCACTTCTGACAAGTTCCCATTGTAATTATTTTGCTGAAGTTTGAGATTCACTATTTTAAAACAGGAAAGCAACAGATAAGAGTTTTAGTTAAAGTATAAAGTCACCATGT
Organism: Mellivora capensis; assembly: GCA_004024625.1. Taxonomy (NCBI): domain Eukaryota; kingdom Metazoa; phylum Chordata; class Mammalia; order Carnivora; family Mustelidae; genus Mellivora; species Mellivora capensis. Next base: position 36,788 of record PISX010002499.1, on the reverse strand, counting down.
CTCTTTTTCCTGCTTTTTATCCATTTGTGTCGATTTCAGATTTCGCTTATCTGCTCTGCTACTGTCACAGCTTCGGTGCAGCACATAATAAAGTCAAAACATGTTGGAAACTCTAACATTAAATGCCCTTTACAGTCTAGTTCTTTTATATTTTATCATTCTTCTTTCCTTACACTTTGTCCTGCAGCCACTTAGAACTTTTAGTTTTAGAACAAAGTTTCCCAAAACCTCTATGATTTTGCAAATACAGTTTGCTCTGCCTAAAATGCTTCCTCCTGTTATTTTTTGTCCCACCTTTTTTAATCCAATGGATTTACATTTATATTTCAAGCCTTAGCTCAAATGTTGCTTTCTTAAAGTCTTAATTTCTTTAATTTTAAAGTCTTAAATTCCCCAGGTAGAATTAGCATTCTCTTATTCTGTGTCTATATAGCATTTTGTTCATACCTCAATTGCATTTATCAAGTTGTTTTGCAGTTATGTTTCTTCCAGGCTCTTAGAAAGCAGGGATCATGTTATATTCATCTTTGTATTTTTTCTGATTTAGGCCTGGCTTCCCAAAGGTGCTCAGTAATTGGTTTTTCAGTGAGTAAATAAATGAATTAATCACAAAGTGGGGGGGGTGTCCATTAACTTACCATATTTGTTTTCAATTATTTTGTATTTTCTAAATTTAGCTTGTTACATTTCTATATAGAATATAAGCAATATGTTTTAAGAAATTTTTGATACTGTTTGTCTCTTGAAATAGATTCTGATATCAAAGTACTTGAAGATCAGTTTGATGAAATCATAGTAGATATAGCCACAAAACGTAAGCAGTATCCCAGAAAGATCCTTGAATGTGTCATCAAAACCATAAAAGCAAAACAAGAAATTCTGGTAAGATAATTTATCTTTGAGATAATAAGCTTTGTTTTATGTCTGTTTTACTATAAAAAAATTAAAGTAGAGGTCTATGTGGACACACATGACATTTTGTTTTCTTTGTCTTTTCTTACTCAATTACTACTGTTTGTCTCGTAAGATTTTTTTTTCCAGTTCTAAGTTATACTAGATTTTGAACATAGCTGATTTTAAAATATAATTTGAGGAAAGAAGACTAACTTTACAATTCTGAGACAGGAAAGAAAAATAAATTTATCTTTATTTATTTATTATTTTTTTTAGATTTTATTTATTTGAGGTGGGGCAGCAGGAGAGAATCTTTAAGCAGACTCCCTGCTAATCGCAGAGCTTGACCTGGGGCTCAATCTCACAACCTCTGAAATCATGACATGAGCCAGAACCAAGAGTCAGACGCTTAACTGACTGAGCCATCCAGGTGCCTCAATAAATTTATCTGTTAAGCCTTTTCTTTCTTTGTGTCATTTGTGTTTGGCACATTATTTGTATATGTTTATAAATTCTGGATGGCCTCTTTAGCTTAAATTGATGATGAAGGTTGAATACCTGTCATAACACTGAAATTTGCTTTATAAATTGTGTGTAAATTGTTTTGCTCCAAAAGTCATGATGGTGTGGGAGTAGGTTTGCTGGGAATGGCACTGCCTCTGGAGCAAGAAACACATGTTGCTTTAAATTATGTTATACTACTTATCATTAATTTTGAAATTAGCATACTTTCACATTTAAATCTTCCCGTTGCTTTTTGTCAGGAATTGTTTTAGACAGTGCAGGCATTGTTCTGTGAGGAAAAAATATAAGCAGAATTTTTCTTTTTTTTTTTTTCTTCCAAAGCATTTAAAAAAAAAAATACCCTACTCTATCCTCTCCTACGCAGCCTTGGTTTTTAAAGCTTCCCTAAGAAAAACATTCAAAATGTATTTCTTTTCTCTCTGTTATTACCCCCTTCTTTCCTGGAAAAAAACTTAACTGGTAATGAGTATTGCATAAAAGAAAGAAGGCTGGCAGGCCTAGGTGAGGTACTGCTGTGGAAGTTTAAAAATGGACACAAAATGGATTGATGGGGTGAGGATACTAAAGGCAGCCCTTTTAGAAAACATTTTTGGCTCCTGCTGGCTTTGGGCAGGAGTAAGGGACATTTTACTCTTTCTTTTTGCTAAATTGTAGATCTTATTCCATGTCAGCCTTGCCCAGGGGCCATGCTAAGCTCTGTGTTGTTCCAGTTTGGGTGTATGTGCTGCTGAAGCGTGCGCTTGGATCCTTTGCTGTAGTTCTGCTCTCGTAGTCCCAGGATACCACAGGACAGATATGCTTCAGTGCGATGATGTGGTAGCGGCCGCTTTGTAAAACAGAGCTCCTGTGAAAATAGGAGTTCCAAGCTCCACACATTTCTCTTAAAATGAACTTTAGAAAAACTGTCTGTATATAATTTGGAGACTGCCTTGTACTTTAAACAGAAAATTCAATCTCTGTGGCTTTAATTTGCTTGTTTGCTTTTCTTAAACTTTTTGTGGTGCTGTTTCTTAGTATATGCAGTAAGTGGCAATGCTAGAAAAGGTAAAATTTAGTTTGATCTTTTCCCCTCCTTTCCTAAAGATTTCAGGACTGACCTTCCTTCCTTCCTTCCTTCCTTCCTTCCTTCCTTTTCTTCCCCTTCCTTCCTCTCTCCTTCCTTCCTTTCCCTCCCTCTTCCTTCCTTCCATCCTTCCTTCCTCCCTTCTTTTCTTCCTTCTTTCCTTCCTTCCTTAATTTTATTTATTTGAGAAAGCACTAGTGGGGGATGGTGGTAAGGGGAAGAAGGAGAGGGAGAAGCAGACTTCCTCTTGAGCAGAGAACTCAGTGCTCAATACTGGGCTCCATCCAAGGACCCTGAGATCATGACCTGAGGTGACCTGAGCCATAGACACTCAACTGACTGAGCCACCCACGCACCCTCTCCTCTTTTTTTCGTTAAAAGAATGGTTCTACCAGCTAATAGTATATTTGCTTACATTAGTTGAAGGAAATGTTTATATGAAGGATTAAGTAATTGAATCTGTTTTACTTTATATGGTGTTTAGAAGCAGTACTGCCCTGTTGTACATCCATTGGACCTCAAATATGACCCTGATCCAGGTGAGTCATTGCTCATTTGTGGAAAAGTGAAGCATCAGCTTGTAATTTTTATGAGTTCCTAATACTCTTTTAAAGGTGTCAGTGTGAAGGATATCTTCCCTTCGATGCTCTAACTTACTACTGTGTTTAGCTCTTCTCTAAGATTATAAAAACTTGGCTCTAAATGTACTGACTCAGTAATCTCCAGGAGTAGGTCCTAGGAATCTGGACTTTTATAAAGCTCTCCCTTGACCTGGACTATTACAACATCTCAGTCTCTGACTTCTGTTATAATACCCTCCCATTTCTCACTGCTACTATACTGTCCATGCTTTGTATTACGGCCTAAGTTATACTGTTAAAGCATTGATGGTGGGGCACCTGGGTGGCTCAGTGGGTTAAAGCCTCTGCCTTCAGCTCAGGTCATAATCTCAGGGTCCTGGAATCAAGCCCCGCATCGGGCTCTCTGCTCAGTGGGGAGCCTGTTTCCCCCCTTCTCTCTCTCTGCCTGCCTCTCTGCCTACTTATGATCTCTGGCTGTCAAATAAATAAATAAAATCTTAAAAAAAAAAAAAATTCATGGTGTCACTCCCCAGTGTGATAACCGTCATTGGTTTCTCAATGTTTGTAAAATAAAATCCAATAAAAATATATTATTGAGCTTAAGAAGAGATATGTATATTTGATAAACCTTTGAACTCAATTCTGTTTCCATTTAGATGCATCCTTTAGAACTCAGAAATAAAATTGATAAATCTTACGTAAATCTAGCAACAGAGTTTACATTGCTAAAACTGTGGATCATATATGTTTTTAAATGGCTCTATTCACACATTTAAAAATTCATAACAATTTTCCTATGACATCTTTTGGTGTTTTTCTTGGCATTCAAAAGTACCATTTATTTGTTTTTGTTTTTTTTTTAAGATTGTATTAATTTGTTTATTAGAGAGAGTGAGAGCACACATGTGGATGTGCAAGCCAGGGAGTTGCTGAGGGAGAGGGACAAGCCCATTCCGTGCTGAGCACGGAGCCTGATGTGGGACTCAGTCCTGTGACCCTGAGACCATGACCTGAGCTGAAATCAAGAGTCAGGTGTTTGAGACACCCTGGTGCACCCCCCCCTCCTTTTTTTAAGTACCATTTCTGAACTTTTAGAAGAACAGTTAAAACCTTGATTTGTTTGTATGGGCTACTTATACTTACTATGGTTTTGCGTACTTTATCTTTGTCAAGTTGTGCACTACTTTCTAACATGTCCCCTGCCTCTCCTAAATCTCCCAAAGCCAATGGGGATAAACCAAAAGGGGGATGTACAAGTGTATAGATACTCAGAAATTTGTTAAAATCACAGCATTCACTCTGACAAATAAAAATTGACGTAGGCCCACTAAAAAGAGGAAGTTGCCAAAATGCAGTAGTTGACATAGACTTGTTTTGATTTTGAGCAACATGAAGATAATAGTTGAAACTTGTGGGGCGCCTGGGTGGCTCAGTGGGTTAAAGCCTCTGCCTTCGGCTCAGGTTGTGATCCCAGGGTCCTGGGATTGAGCCCTGCATCGGACTCTCTGCTCAGTGGGGAGCCTGCTTCCCTTCCTCTCTCTCTCTGCCTGCCTCTCTGCCTACTTGTGATCCCTGTCTGTCAAATAAATAAATAAATAAGTCTTTAAAAAAAATAGTTGAAACTTGTGATATCATAATTACTCAAGTATTACTTTTCTTTTCTTTCTTTCTTTTTTTTTGTGTAAACTCTACACCCAGTGTGGGGTGTGAATTCATGATACAAAGATCAAGAGTCACATGCTCTACAGCTGAGCCATCCAGGCGCCCTGCCTCAAGTATTACTTTTTAGATATAATTATCCTGTAAAGAAACTTGTAAACTTTTTTATCTTAGGAGGAAAAACATTTACTTTAATGATCTTTAAGGTCCCCTCTCTCTCTTTCAAATAAATAAATAAAACTAAAAAAAATAATCTTTTGATAAATCCTATCTCATTTATAACAAACCTTATAATATTGCTTAACTTGTAATACATCTAACTGATAAAATCATACAAAATTAACTAAAATGGCTTAGGAAAATAGAAAGCTACATTTGTATGGAACCTAAAAGTCTGAATAATCTGCATGGGAAAGTTTTTGTGGGAACTTCTTGAAAATTTTTTCTTGTTATTAGGATATTAAGTGATATCAAATTTATTTGAAAGCTGACATTTTTAAAAGACGGTTTTCTGGTTTTCAAAAACCAATACTTAGCCAATGTGTATAACATTAATTTGGCAGTCACGTTAAGAACTTTGAGGTATATGTAGGTAAAGTAGACAGATTTTCCTATAAAGAGCTTCTGTTTAAGTGTAAGAGATGAACATAAAACAGTTCTTTCATGCCCTTAACTGGTTCTTTTCCCAGTTTTCCCTGAGTAAATGGTACCTTCATCTGCGTTTTTGCTTTAGTTAGAAGTCAGCCTTTCCTCTCTTGAACTCCTCATATCCAGTCCATCAATAAACTACAAATTATTCCTTTGAAATAAAATCTCACATTCATCTATTTTTCTCCATCCTGCTATTATCACTTCTAATCTAGATCATCATCATTTTAGTCAGGATTTCTGCACATACTTTCTAGAAGGTCTTCCTGGTTCACGCTTGTTTTTTCCCATTCCATTGTCTATGTATTTTGGGCAGAGTTGATTTTTTTAAAGTTCTTTGAAATATTTCAAACGTCTAGAAAATATGGAGTATAACAGACATCTTTGTTGCTACCACCCATGTTTAAGGGCTAGTCACATTTTTGCCAAATTTGTTTCAGACCTTTTTAGGAACCTATGGATGCACTTGAAACCTTCTCTGTACTCTTTTACCATTCTATTCTATTCTCTCTTACTTCAGAAGCAATCACTATCTTCAAGCTGAGTGGATCCTTACTGTCCATGTTACTCTTTTACTCTATAGACATGTAACCAGAATAATGTATGGCATTCATTTTTTAGGTTTTTATATAAATTTTATCATACTGATCATATTCTGCAACTTTTCCCCCCTTGACACTGTATATACACAAAGCTTTCTATGCATTGAGCTAATATATAGTATTCCAGAATATGAATAAACCACTGCTTATCCATTGCTCTGTTGTGAGACACTTAGATTATTTCTTTTTTTGCTGTTATAAATAGTATTACAATGAACATTCTTATAACTGTTTCCTTGTATAGTGTAAATATACCACAGATTTCCTGGAGTACATTTCTGGAAGCAGAATTTCTAGGTCATAAGGTTTGTTTCTGTTCAGCTATTACATTTGAACTGTTACTATTCAGCCATAACGTTCTATTACATATGAACTTTACTGCCCATCCAAAGTAGTTGTATCAGTTTACATTCCCACCAGCAGTGTTTGAAAGTTCTTGCTTTCCCATATTTTGCCAACATTTGTTACTGTCAGGCTTTCAGTATAATCACAGTTATACAGCCATCACCAAAATAAATTTTTAAACATTTCCATCACTTCAAAAAGAAATCTCATACTCCTTAGCCATTCTCCCCCAGTCTCTTCCGTCTCTCCCCTGGCCCTAGGCAACCACTAATCTGCTTACTGTCTATAGATTTGACTGTTCTGGACATTTTATATAAATGGAATCATGCAATATGTCGTCCTTTAAGAATGAAACAAGATGAAACCAGAGAGGGAGACAAACCATAAGAGACTCTTAATTTTAGGAAACAAACTGAGGGTTGCTGGAGGGGAGGGACGTGGGGGATGGGGTAACTGGGTGGTGGACACTTGGGAGGGTATGTGTTGTAATGAGCACTGGGTATCACATGAGACTGATGGATCATGGCCTGTACCCCTGAAACAAATCATACATTATATGTTAACTAATTGAATTTAGTTAAAAAAAAATTGGGTGCCTAGGTGGCTCAGTCAGTTAAGCTGCTACCTTCAGCTCAGATCGTGATCTCAGGATCCTGGGATCAAGTCCCGCATTGGGCTCCCTGCTCAGCGGGGAGTCTGCTTCTCCCTCTCCCTCTGCCTGCTCCCCCTGCTTATACTCTCTCTCTCTCTCTCTCTCTCTCAAATAAATAAATAAATAAAAATATTTTTAAAAAATTAATGAAAAAAAAGAATGAATGGCTTCTTTTTTTTTTTTATTTGTCAGAGAGAGAGCGAGCGAGCACAGGCAGACAGAGTGGCAGGCAGAGGCAGAGGGAGAAGCAGGCTCTCTGCCGAGCAAGGAGCCTGATGTGGGACTCGGTCCCAGGACGCTGGGATCATGACCTGAGCCGAAGGCAGCTGCTTAACCAACTGAGCCACCCAGGTGTCCCTGAATGGCTTCTTTTAATTAGCATAGTGTTTTCGAGGTCCATCCGTGTTGTGGCATGTATCACTGCTTCATTTCTTTTCATTGCCAAAGAATACTCCCTTTTATGTATATACTTTCCATTTATCCATTCATCAGTGTAGAGACTTTTTTTATTTTTTTTTTAAGTAGGCCCTGTGCCCAGTGTGAGGCTTGAACTCATGACTGTAAGATCAAGAGTCGCATGCTCTACTGACTGAGCTAGCCAGGTATCCCCAGTGTAGAGATATTTCCATGTAGAGTTGTTTCCATGTTTGACTATTACGAATAATGCTGCTGTGAACATTTATGTTCAAGTTTTGTGTGGACATGTTTTCAGTTCTCTTGAGTATATGTAACTAGGAATGGGATTGCTGGATTATATGGTAACTCTAGATTTTTTTTTTTAAAGACTTATTCATTTGAGAGAGAGCACAAGTGGGGTGGGAGGGGCAAAGGGAGAGAGAGAGTAGACCCCCCACTGAACTGGGAACCTGATGTGGGGCTCCATTCCAGGACTCTGATATCATAACCTGAGCCAAAAGTAGATGCTTAACTGACTGAGCCACCCAGACACCCTCTCCCTTATTTTTTTTTAAGATTGCATTTATTTACTTAGATACAAAGCACGTGACCCGTGGTAGGGGCAGGGGCAGAGGGAGAGAAGAGAATCTCAAGTAGACTCTACACTGAGCATGGATCCCTACTTGGGGGCTCCGTCTCATGACCCTGAGATCATGACCTCAGCAGAAATCAAGAGTGGGTTGCTTAACCGACTGAGCCACTCAGGTGCCCCAACTCTAGTTGAGCTTTTTGAGGAACTGCTGAACTGTTTTCCAAGGCAGCTGTACCATTCACATTACTACCAGGAGAGTGTGAGGGTTCCATTTGCTCCACAGCCTCACAAAATCTTATTATGTTTGTCTTTTTATGGCCATTCTAAGTGGTGGGAAGTGATATCTTACTGTGATTTTGATTGGCATTTCTCTTCTGATTAACAATGAGCATCTTTTCTTGTGCTTATCAGTCATTAGTTTATCTTTGGAGAAATGTCTATTCATATGCTTTGACCATTTAAAAAAAAAAATATTTATTTATTTATTTATTTGACAGAGATCACAAGCAGGCAGAGAGGCAGGCAGAGAGAGAGAGGAGGAAGCAGGCTCCTCGCTGAGCAGAGAGCACGATGCGGAGCTCGATCCCAGGACCCTGGGATCATGACCTGAACCGAAGGCAGAGGCTTTAACCAACCCACTGAGCCACCCAGGCGCCCCTGCTTTGACCATTTTTAAATTGTATTATTTATCTTTTTATTTTTTATTATTATTTTTTTAAGATTTTATTTGTTTATTTGACAGAGAGAGATCACAAGTAGGCAGAGCAGCAGGCAGAGAGAACGAGGGAAGCAGGCTCCCCGCTGAGCAGGGAGACCGATGCAGGGCTCTATCCCAGGACCCTGAGATCATGACCTGAGCTGAAAGCAGAGGCTTAGCCCACTGAGCCACCCAAGCACCCCATTTATCTTTTTATTGTTGAGTTGTAATTATTCTTTATATATTCTGGAAATCAGTCCATTATCCGATACATGATTTACAAATATTTTCTCCTTTGTCTTTATGTTGTCTTTCACTTTCTTGATGGTTTTCTTTGAAGTACAAAAGTTTTAAATTTTGATAAGTCCAATTTATTTACTTTTTTCCTTTGATTGTATACACATTTGATGTCCTATCTCAGAAACCATTACCTAACACAAGGTCATGAAGATTTGTTTCTAAGAGTTTTATAGTTTTAGTTCTCACATTTAGGTCTTTGATCCATTTTGAGTTAATTTTTGTGTATGGTGTGAGGTAGGACTCCAACTTCATTCTTTTATGTATGTATATCTAAATTGTTTCCAGCACCATTTATTGAAAAGACTATTTTTTACTTCGGCGAATTGTGCTGGCAACCTTGTTAGAAGTGAGTTAGCTGTAATGTGTAGATTTATTTCTGGTCCTACAGTTCTGTTTCATTGATCTGTATATCTGTCCTTGGGTCAGTACCACACTGTTTTGATTATTAAAGTTTTGCAGTAAGTTTTGAAATCAGAGCATACAAGGCCTCCAACTTGGTGCTTTTTCAAGAATGTTTGGCATTCCTGGCTCCCTTAAATTTCCATTTGAATTTTAGAATCAGTTTGTCAATTTTGCAAAGAAGCCAGCTGGGATTTTGATAGGGATTGTGTTAAAATTGAAGATTAATCTGGGAGTAATGCTAACTTAATGTTAAGTTTTCCAGCCCATGAACAACAAACATCTTTGCATTTATTTAGATCTTTGATTTCTTTCAACAAAGTTTTCTAGTTTTTAGCACTTCTTTTGTTACATTTATTCCCAAGTATTTTATTCTTTTGATGCTAATGTAATTGGAATTTTGAGAAATTTTATTTTCACTTTGGTCATTGCTATTATATAGGAATGGAATTGATTTTATGTATTGATCTTGCTGAGCTCATTTATTAGTTCTAATAGTTTTTTAGTGGATTCTTTAGAATTTTCTATATAAAAGATTGTATCATATCATCTGCAAATAGAGGTAGTTTTACTTCTCCCTTTCCAGTCTGCATACCTGACATTGTTGATGAGAGGTCTTTTGAGAGTGTAACTGCCATTTTTATAGATAGTCCCTTCTTCTGTCCTGACTTTTTAGATTTTCTCTGTAATTTTTAATGCTCTGTAATTTTACCACAATGTGCCTAGATGTTTATTTTTAGTTTTCCAGTAGGGTGTTTTATGTGTACTTATTTCTTATTTTTTAACATTGAAAATGATTTTATTTTTCTTGATTGTATAAAAACATTCACATTCTAAAAATGTTAAAAGCATAAGAAATACAGTACATGAACTTACATACTCATGATTATTGCTTTATTTCTACACCTTCAGTCCACCTGCAAATCTTGCTGCCCTTACTTTGAAGAACATGCTCCAAATTCAGCCACGTCCCACTAAATCCATCACTACCTCTCTTACGCATGTTCTCTTAGCAGGATTTCTACGATAGTCACCTCACTGGTCTCCTTCCTTCCATTCCAATTTTCCACCCAGCCGCCAGAGAATTCCTTTCAAAGCATAATCAGATCATCTCACCCCCTGCTTAAAACCCTGTAGTGGCTCCCCATCCTCCTTCCCTTGGTTTACAAGATCCTTTCTGACTTGGTCCCTGGCTGCTTCTCGGATTTCATCTGTGACCTTGGTCTCTTATCATTCTCACCTTTCCTTATTGTGCTGCAAATGCACTAGCATTCTTGCTGTTTCCCCAAAGACAGGCCAAACGCACACTTGCCCTGTGGCTTTCTCACTTGCTGTTCCCTGGTTCCTATCTGAAACCACTTGCCTGACTCACTTCACTTAGCTCTCTGTTCAAAGTTACCTCATCAGAGAGGTTTTCCTGACAACCTCTGTCACATTCCCTTCTGACTCCCTTAGTCATACTCTGTCACCTTAATCTGCTTTTGTTTTTTCACCACTTAAGACATATAATTTCTGTCTGTTTTATCATCTTTATCCCCCCACCGTATTATAAACTGCCCATGAATAAGGACTTTGTTTTGTACTTGTGTATCCCATGCTAGCTCTCTAAGATCATTATCTGACATTGTACATTCAAGAAGTATCTATGGAATATGGGACGCCTGGGTGGCTCAGTTGGTTGGACGACTGCCTTCGGCTCAGGTCATGATCCCGGAGACCTGGGATCCAGTCCCGCATCAGGCTCCCAGCTCCACGGGGAGTCTGCTTCTCCCTCTGACCTTCTACCTCCGCTCATGCTCTCTCACTGCCTCTCTCTCAAATAAATAAATAAAAAATCTTTAAAGAAGTATCTATGAAATAAATACACAATTTTCTGTAAATTGATCATATACATTTAAAAAATAAAGATAGTATTCTATCTTATACTTTTTGTTTTTGGCTTCCTCTCTCTTCTATTCACTACACCTTTAGATATCCAATCTTAACCTGGTACAAATCCATTTATCCATCTTTCTCCACTTATATAATCATATAGGAATACATATGTACTGGACATTTACCGGGGTAATTTATTTTACAGAAAATTGTTCATGTATTCAAATTATGTGCAATTTACTCTTTTAACCTAAGGATATGGTAGAAATCCTCCAATTCAACTGCCATAGGTCTGTGTTTGTATTTTAAATTGTTATATTTTTATAGTTTTTGTGCTTATAGTAAATGCAAATTTAATATGAAATTTTAAATAACCAGGGGCACCTGGGTGGCTCAGTGGGTTAAAGCCTTGCCTTGGGCTCAGGTCATGATCTCAGGGTCCTGGGATCAAGCCCCACATCAGGCTCTCTGCTCCGCAAGGAGCCTGCTTCCCTTCCTCTCTCTCTGCCTGTCTCTCTGCCTACTTGTGATCTCTGTCTGTCAAATAAATAAATAAAATATTTAAAAAAAAATAACCAGTGGTGTATATATAGTAGTAAATGAAAATCCTCCCAAGTCTGCTGATCCCACACACCTTCAAATAGAAAACCAGTTTGATATGTCCGATTTTAGATCTTTATCACTGTATTTGTAAGTGAGCAGACAGGCACAGGGGATTTTAAATTGTTTATTTTCTTATATAATTACATAATACATTCTGTGACCTTTTCACCTAACAATGTAACAGTAGTTCAACTCTGCATTTTCTCGGCAATTTCTTTGTGATTTGTACACACACAATTTTATTTAAATAGATTATGTACATTTGGGAGGAGTGGGATTTTTTATTTGTTTTGCTTGCATCCTCTTTCCTCCCATCTTCCACTCACGTCTCCAAGTATACTTTCAATCAGAGGACTCCCGTCTTCTAGAAAATCTTTAACCTAATCTTTCAACTTTGCTTCTTTATCATTCCTTCTATTTTTGTCTTATTCTTGTTTTTATTTAATAATTTATTTTTCTTGGGGCGCCTGGGTGGCTCAGTGGGTTAGAGCCTCTGCCTTTGGCTCAGGTCATGATCCCAGAGTCCTGGGATCGAGCCCTGAGTCGGGCTCTGCGTCAGGCTCTCTGCTCAGCGGGGAGCCTGCTTCCCTCTCTCTTTGCCTGCCTCTCTGCCTACTTGTGATCTCTGTCTGTCAAATAAATAAACAAAATCTTTTAAAAAAATTATTTTTCTTTTGTGCTCTCTATTATGATTTCCTTCAGCTGTGAGAAGATCCTAAGCTTTTAAAATTATTCTTAGATTGCTCTATCTGCAGTATTCTCACCTTGGCATTAGTTATATTGGCTATCCTTCATGGTTGTGATCTCTTCTTGTATTTTAGAATTTTGATTTGTAGACTTTTCCTTCACTAAGATTATTTATGTGCCTATTTTCTTGTCACTGCTTTCCCTCCTTCCTGTCTAGTAGTTTTGTGGTTGCCTTTTCATCTGGCCCCTGAAAAGTCTCAGCAAAGAGCCAGTCTAGAATTGGCAGCATGGGGCCCCTGTTCCCCTGTAATATAGGAGATAGTGGATCTAGTCACTAAGGCAGCAGACAGCTTGGTCCAGGACCAGGCTTTGAGGCATTATCTGCCTCCCATTATTTCTAATAAAAGCCTCAGCTCCTGGCCATTGTTATTGGCAGGTCTTTTTCAGCCTGCTTTTCAGGGTAGGAAAACTCTATCTCAGCCCTTGGTTTCATACAGTGAAGCTGACTCTTCTCATTCCCTGCTCCTCTGGGGTACTTTGGGTGGGCCCCTTTTATGTTATAGAAGCAAATTCCTGGTTACCTACTGCCTACTTACCATCTTCTTACTGGTAGATCTGCAACTTCAGTCTGACTTATAGCTTTTTCTCTTTTAATTTTTTATGGTTCATAGAAATGTTTCTTTTGTATATGCTTTGGGATAGCTTTTTAATTTATCAGATGATGTTTTGGGCAAAGGTGGGGAGTTTTGTGAATTTCCAAGACCAACTACCCTTAAACACAAATCTGTTTTCATTCCTCTGCTTAAATCCTAAAATCTTCAATTTAAAAAGATATCTGTATCTATCTATCTATATATATACTACATTTCAAACACTTTTTTTTTAAAGGATTTTATTTATTTGACGGAGAGAGACACTTAGGGAGGGAACACAAGCAGGGGGAGCGGGAGAAGCAGGCTTCTTGCAGAGCAGGGAGCCTGACGCTCCCAGGAGCCCCAGAACCCCAGGATCATGATCTGAACCTGGGTCATGAGGTGAGCCCGAAGGCAGACCAGACTGCCTTCAGTTTAACAACTGAGCCACCTAGGCACCCCACATTTCAAACATCTTAACATTCCCTTATATGGTCTGGCCCCCACTACCTCTCCAAATTCATTTCAGGCACTTTCCTTTTTGCCGTAGCCCTGTGGTCCACCTTTCAGTTTTTCGAAAGTGCCTCACTTTCAAACATGCTTTTTCCTGGTGCTTCTAAAGTTGACATCTTCTCAGTTTTTCTCTCATTTAAATGATACCTTCTCAGGGGTGCCTGGGTGGCTCAGTGGGTTAAGCCTCTGCTTTCAGCTCAGGTCATGATCTCAGGGTCCTGGGATCAAGTCCCGCATCGGGCTCTCTTCTTGGCACAGAGCCTGCTTCTTCCGTACCCCCCACCCTGTCTCTGCAAGTCAAATAAATAAATAAAATCTTTAAAAAAAAGAAAAATGCTTCCTCCTCAGAGAGATCTTCTCTAACCACCCTAATGACAATAGCTCCTTCTCAGTACTCTATCATAATACTTGTTTATTTCGTAAATAGCGCATATTACAATATATTTGTGTATTTCCTTGTTTATGGTCTCACAAAACTGAAAGCTCCATGAGCTTTTTTTACTTTGTATTTGCATTATATGTGCCCAGCATATAGCACCACGCTAAGTACATTTTGAGGGGCTGTTACTCATCCATGCACTCAGCTTACTTATCAGATGTCCACTATATGCCAGAACTGTTCTCCTCGTAGAGGATATAATGGTGAGCAACACAAACAATATCCCTGCTCTGTGGAGCTTATGTTCTAGTTGTGAGAAGAAAAGTATAAACAAATATAAAAGTAAACAGTGTAGGGTCATGTGTTTAGGTGATGAAAAACACTTTCTGGGAAAGTAGCAAGAAGGAATTTATCTTATGACAAGAGGAAGAGCCTTTCAGTTAGGGTAGAGCTAGAACAAGTTTCCTAAGTTGAGAGTGTTTATAGTTCTTGAGTATTTATGGAGTAAAAGACCACTGAGGATTTAGTAAAGGGAATGGTAGGAAAGAACATTATCGGACAATGTTAGAGACTTGGCCCAGGCCAGCAACCACAGGTGAGGAGTTTGAAAATATATGGTACCTTAAAAGAGATACAACTCTTCAGTATGGAAGATGCTGGTGCGGTGCAGGTGGGAGTGGTTATATAAGATTATATATTATCTGTGACCTAGCAGGTGTGTTCGACAGCTCTGTTTAAGTTGTAGCAAATGGTTACCTTCCGGAAAGTCATAAATCACTGCTTAGTTTTTTGTTTCATTTTCACCAGGGATGCTACCTTTCAATTCATGGTTCTTATTCATGCCTTTAATCATCCCTTTAGCAACCAGTATAAGCCAGACATCCTATGTAATGCAGGCTCACTTGCTCATTTATGCACATAAAATACACTAGGAATAGAAAGGAAGCCCTCAAAGTTAGTGCTTTTTTGCTGAATGTCTACATTTGTGCAGGCTTTTAGAAGTTCATGTTTCCCAGTTTAGTCAGTGCAGCGACCTGAAAGCAAAACTAGGTTGATTACCCAATCTTTCATTTCCACTTTTTCATTTCCCTATGTTTTAGAAAGCAAGTGCCTAGGGGAGGCAATGTCCTCAAGGGTGCCTACTTCCACATTTTTAAGAGGCAACTTTTTTTTTTAAATATCCTTGTAGCAATCCTCTGATTAGTTGTCTACCAATAAGATGAGTTTTCATTTATCAGCTATAACCTTTTGTGATCCTATTAGTAAAATTAATAATTGCTTCTATATTGTCTTCTTTTTTAAAAAAGTTCCTTAAAGTTAATTGAAGAGACTCCCTTTTCCCCCGTCCTTCACTAAACATGTAGTGATGACAAGGAGCTATTTTAAGTTTCTCTACAGTAGACCTGATACTTCCGGTTCTTTTGCTGACCCTACAAGCAGAAGACTTGGGGACAGTTCCTCTTCTTTCTTAATAATACCAACTTGCTTAAGCCACTGCCAGAATATTTACAGGTAGTTACTTACAAATGGCTATGTTTCAAAAATTCTTTTTTTTTTTTTTAATTTTATTTATTTGACAGAGATAGAGAGCACAAGTAGGCAGAGCGGCAGGCAGAGGGAGAGGGAGAAGCAGGTTCCCCGCTGAGCAGAGACCCCGATGTGGGACTCAATCCCAGGACTCTGGGATCATGACCTGAGCTGAAGGCAGCTGCTCAACCGACTGAGCCACCCAGGCGCCCCTCAAAAATTCTTATTCAGTCTGAGCTTTAGAATTTGAAATGCGTTTCCCCTCTGAAAAAATTTGCAAGTCGTATTATAAATGGGTAAGTTTCTAGGCTACCCTTTAAAGACCAATTTTTCCTATAATGTAGCTGAAATACTACCCATTTGCGTTGAAAAATATTAGGAAAATCGTGTTTCAGATGCACATTTGTTCCAGTACAGATGCTTAAATAGGAGTTAGAGGGAACAGTTTGGATCCCTAAATACCTTTGCAGTGACAGGATAGTGAGTGGAGTCACAGAGATGTCCCCATGAAAGCTGTGGAGAGAAGGTTACGGAGAACGCTTCTGGAGGAAGCCCATCTGCAGTCTCCAACATGGCAGAGCCCGGCCATCTGCGTGTGAGACATTCTTCAGTCAGATGTTTGTATGTCAGGAGTACTTACATGCTCTTTTACTAGTTACAAGAAGTGAAAAATTCACTTAAAATAATCTTGAGTGAGGGAGTGAAAGTTTATATATTTTGAAGCTTTCTAAGCAGATATTAATGTTGGAAAATGCCTTTTTTGATGCACATTATAGGCAACATTCATATATTTAGTGATCATTTTTAATCGTGTGTGTGTTTCCCCCATCTTTTAGTGCTTATTAAAATCGTGTGCTTTTATTCCTAAAATCATTGCTGTTCCTTAGTTTTCAGTGAAAGGAATTTAATTCACATAACTTTAAAAATATACTATAATGTTAATAGTTAAAACAGTTAAATCTAGAATTGTACTATTTTCAGTTTTTTACCAGACATAATTTATTTTTATTTCAAAGGGATTTTTATTACATTGGAGCTAACTTTTGACCATTTGTTAACTCTTATTCTTATAATTCTGGACAGCCGGGTATTTTGGAAAGTTACATATAGAGTATAAAAGAGCATATGCTTTGAATTCTAGGAAATGTGGGTTCTAATTCTATTCTAGATCATTTCTCAGTTCTCACAGCTTCTGTTTTTTTATCTATAAAAGGAGGCTGATGAAACCTGCTTGCCTCACAGGGTTGCTAATGGTTATTACACAAGATTGATTGGTAATGGATGCCACCCCATGCTACTCTAGGAGTGGGCTGTCAGGGGATAAAGTAGAGACAGCTGTCATGTCATTGTGTTTCTCTTCTCGGTACTTCTGTTTTCTTTTCAGAATAAACTGCACTCATCAGATTCGCTTTTAATATCTCATTTTTGTAAAAAAATCAGTAGTATTTAGTATTTATGTTGTTATGACTATATAAATGTTCTTCAGTATAAGTCAGGTAATCATTACTGTGAGTATATTTTTCTTGAACAGCTTCCCATCCTCCTTCGGAATGATAATTGCTTTATTTTTCTGTTTGTTTTGTTTGCTCTTGTGTCTATCAGTAATTCTTTCCCAAACTCTTTAATAGAACTGTAGAATTCCTCTCAGTATGGTAAACACTTAAGGTTATCCATCAAATCCATTTTAAAACCTTTTCCTTTTTCTTGGAGATATTCCTCTGGGAGCCTTTTGTCTTCTTAGTCTAATCTGGACTGGTTGCTGTCTAGGCTGCTGCAAAGGTTTTGTTCTATCCGTTCCTTTCCTCACCATCCTAGGAATTTCCTGCACTTCTGTTTTGAATCATGTTTCCTGGTTCCTGTGTTGTCTTCTTTCTTGATTTATTCCCTTGTTTTGGTGTAGCACATCCTCTACCATCTACCTCCTATTCCCACTCACCCAGCCATCCAGCATCAGATCCTTTTCTGTGGAAACTTTCTTAAAACACCTGTGAAGCCTCTACTCTTTTTTTCAATTCCCCTGTTGGATTGACCTCACCCTTCTTTGTACCTCCACAGCACTCTTGTCATAGGCTTGTTTCATCGTACATTTTGAGCACCTGCTCTGCATGTCAGGCACTGTGTTCAGCACTAGGGAGTTCAAGGTTAAGAGAATGAGGTTCTTGTTCCCAAGGAATGCTAATAGATGAATAACACCATGGTTCTCACTGGAGACAGTACTGCCCCCTAGCGGCCCTTTTGAGAAAGTGGGGTAAGTTTCTGGTTACCACAGTAATGGAGAGGGTATAGCTGACATTTTGTAGTCAGGAGCCAGGAACACTAAATGTCTTGTATGTCCAGCACAACTTTAGAATATTCCACCAGAAGTTCATGTGTGAAAATCTGTTTATAATTATCCAAACCTGGGACCTGACTCCATTCTGTACATAAACTACTCTTGGCACTTTTACATTGTCATTGCTTGTGCAAGAGATAACAGATATTGTTGCCCATTAGTGTGGGTTTATGGACAATTTTTTTTCAAAATAGCATGTATTTATACAAAAATTAAGAATCCCTTGGATGACAGATTATTTTGTAAATCATGCAGTAACAATGAAGAATATAAATTACCATATCCTTCTGGAGTACATGTTAAAAAAGATTGGGTTCATTATTATGTGGATGTGTGTATATATTGAGGTATAACTTACTGTGCATAGCTTGATGAATTCATACACATTCATACACATAAACATGCGTAACTGCCACCTTGATCTGGATATGCTGAGTGTCTGCATGGTTGGGAAACATAGGATAAACTTATTTGTAAACAGTATGTCATATTTTCAAATAATGTACCCATTATGTTTTCATGTATACAATAAGTATAATTGAAGGTATCCAAAAAGTCTAGAAACAAGAAAAATAGTATATTTATTATGTATTAATAATTGGACCCATTGCCTTAAATTTAGAAATATTTGAGTTTAAAGAAAGAGATATTGAGTATATTATCTGAAAATGTAATTAACACATATTTATCCTGCTTCCTGACTTTATGGACAGTCTGTACTACATAACATTTCCAGTACCCAAAGCAGTTTCCTCACCTTCCTTTCTGTTTAGTACTCCCTGGGTATCAGAGGTAACCACTCTGACCTTCATCATCACATTTCTTCAAATATTCTTCCTCTGTTAGTCAACATGGGCAGGAAAGGTAAATAAAACTTTTAAAAAGAAACTAAACAAAGGAATCTTTGCACCTAGAGCTACATTTTATCAGTCTATGAAAATGTTTTAGGTTCAGTTACAACTTTCATACTCCTTTTTTTCAAAGGACAATGAATTATTTAGGGGCATTTCCAATAGCATTTTTTAAAAAAGATTTTATTTATTTATTTGACAGAGAGGCAGGCAGAGAGAGGGGGGGTGGTAAGCAGGCTCCCCGCTGAGCAGGACCCCGATATCATGACCCGAGCCAAAGGCAGAGGCCCAAACCACTGAGCCACCCAGGTGCCCCAAGATTTACTTCTTTATTTGTTTGTTTGACAGACAGAGATCACAGGTAGGCAGAGAGGCAGGCAGAAAGAGAGGAAGGGAGGCAAGTTCCCTGCTGATTCCAGAACCTTGGGATAATGACCTGAGCTGAAGGCAGAGGCTTTAACCTACTGAGCCACCCAGGCGCCCCTGTGTTTATTCTTATTCAAAAGCTATCCCCAGAGATCTATCTACAATCCAGAATTTGTCCATAAAGATCTACCACATAATCTCCTCTATAGTTTCTCATATTCTCGTTTTGGCCCAGTCTATCCTATGTTCCTAATCACCTTTTGATAGTATGATCACTAAAGTCTTTTTAAGTAAATGTTTATAACAAATGTAGTCAGAATTATGGTGGAATTGCAGAGTAGGATTTAATCTTAACACCTTCCCATATTATAATTTAGGGAATTATTTTGACATGGCATTTTTAATAAGGCCATTTCATTTGTAAAGATATTGCACCTTCTAATTTTTACCGTTTCAACAGCCTATACTTTGTCTCAGTATGTTATTCATACTCCATTGTTTCCTCCTACTCATATTAAAATTGAATAGTCTGTTATTTCTCATAAAACACTAATTTTTCTATTTGTGTTTATCTGATCTTTTATTTTCTATGTAGAATGACTTCTAATATAAATTTTCTTAAATCCAAACTTAGTATAATAGTTACAATTATATGAGTACGTCATTATATCTTCTGATGTGGTTGGATATGAACATACTAAACATATTAAATAATATTTTATGATAAATGTCCATTTTTCCTTTGTATTTCTATTTATATGTACGGAAATATCATCTATGAATTTTTTTTGGAATAGTAAGGGGAACTTTACGAAACATGTTCTAAAGGAGGAAGTTGAGTCTGATAGGGTTGAGAAGCTGTTCTAAACCACTCAGTGCAGTGCAGTCTTCCAGATATTCTATTGGAATTCTCAGGACAAGTGGCAGTCTGTAGCCCAGGAATGCTCAGCTCAGGCAGAGGGTAGAATTCGTGGCAGGGATCATGGAAATGCGAGGTTGCACAGGAAAAGTTTGAGCTGATTTTCAATGAGTGCTGGTTTGTTTCTGTATGTTTATCTTCTAACCTGAAAGTTCCTTGAGAGGCAGAGACCGTTTTTCCTTACTCTGAGTCCCTAGTGCTGGGCCTAGTCCACGGAAAATATATAATAAATGTTGGAAGAATGGGCAACTCCCACACAGGGGGGAGAGAACTGAAGGGTGGGCCTGGCCAGAAGCCAGATTGCCACAAGAGTACCAGGGGATGGATCATGTATTTGTCATACTCAGAAGGAAATTTATTTATTTACTTATTTTAAAAAGATTTTATTTATTTAAATAACAGAAACAGCGAGAGGGAATACAAGCGGGGTGTGGGGAGGGAGTGGGAGAAGCAGAACCAGGCTTCTTGCTGAGCAGGGAGCACCATGCAGGGCTTGATCTCAGGACAGATCCCGAAGGCAGATGCTTAACTAAGCCACCCAGGTGAACCCTCAGAAGGAAATGTAATAATTGCCTAAGTACTTTGGGGAAATCTCCCTAAATCTTAAAAGAATTGAAATTACATATTATTCTAAGGCAAGGGTCCTTAGAATAAAGGGGGATTATGAATTTGGATAGGAAAAATTACATTATTTCTACTAACCTCAGACTGAGATTTAACATTTCTTTCAATGTGGAATGTAGGTCACACTGGTAGTATTAGCAGTACCTGTAAACATTTTTTTTGCTATTAAAAGCCGTAGATATTTTCTTTCTTTCTTTTTTTAAAGATTTTATTTATTTATTTGACAGACAGAGATCACAAGTAGGCAGAGAGACAGGCAGAGAGAGAGGAGGAAGCAGGCTCCCTGCTGAGCAGAGAGCCCGATGTGGGGCTCGATCCCAGGACCCTGGGATCATGACCTGAGCCGAAGGCAGAGGCTTTAACCCACTGAGCCATCCAGGTGCCCCAAAAGCCATAGATATTTTCAATTTCAGTTGTTGCAGGTACCTCACAATATTATTTATGCTCACTATTTTCACATTATGGTAATTATTAGACCTAGTGTTTGATCTTATTATTTAAACCACTAATAAGCACATGTATTACCTATCATAACTTTGTAATAATTGTATTTTGAAATTTTAAAACATTCTAAAATTCTAGAGTAAACAAAAGCAGTGTTGTAATGATAGAAATCAGATGAGTGGTTGTTTCTTGTAGAGAGGTTTGACTGGGAAAGGGACACAAAAGAACTTTCTAGGGTGATGGAAGTGTCCTGTGCATGGTATGCATATATCACAGGTGACTGAATGTTAAACTTGACATCTGCATTTCACTATATGTAAATTATACCTCAATTAAAAAACTAATACATTTAGAACTATTCTTAGAAGGTATCTGTAGGCTTCATCAAATTGCCAAAGTCGTCTCTGGTAGCAAAAATGGTTAAGAACCCTTTTACAGAGGCTATCCTTTTGCCTTTGCCTTTCTCTTTCTTTGAGTACCCTCTTTCTCTCCCAGTTACTTTTGCTATTCATTTCCCTTTATTCTAAATGTGTTCTCACTTTTTTGACCTAAAGAAAGTCAGAAAAGAAAAACAGCAGCTATGAAAGAAATTTTTTCCTTGATTATTTGCCACTTCCTTGAAGCCAGTAAGGCTGTAGCTCTCCTAACATGGTTATGTATCTGTTTAGATTTGAAGTAATTTCTACTGATAACTACTCTTCTGAAAACTGATTTGTAGATGGTTTCAAAATGGAATGATTTTTTAAAGATTTTATTTCTTTATTTGAGAGAGAGCCCAAGCAGGGGGATTAGCAGAGGGAGAGGGAGAAGCAGACTCCCCGCTGAGCAGGGAGCCCGATGCAGAGCTCTATCCCAGAACCCTCCGATTATGACCTGAGGTGAAGGGAGATGCTTAACTGACTGAGCCACCCAGGCACTCCAAGAAATGATTTTTCTTACCCAGTTTTGCTTGGAGTTTTAGTAGCATTTTTATTCCTTGAATAAAATTATATATTATAATTTTATTATATCATTGAATATGCAGTTCTGTTGTGAAGTAGCCGTGAACATTTATAACAAAGATTGGAAGGAAATAAAATGTATTAGGAATCAGTAAAGCATCAAGGAAGGAAGGAAAAAAAATTAATATTACTGACAGTCTAATCTAGGTTTTTTCCCCCAGAAATTCCATTTAGGTATCCCTGATGCAGTGTGATATTGTATATTCCAAATTCAAAGATGTTTTGCTTATATAATACTCAGTAATACAGATATCAGATATTAGCCTATATCTATTTAAAATGCGGTGACAGGACTTGAGGATGTTAAACACAGTGTAGATACATATAGAACAAATATGGGGCTATCAGCTGCACACAGTGCTAAGACTACTCCTGATAGAACTCCTGTTGCCTGTCATAACTGTTAGCTTTACTCTACTGTTCTAACGTTTCCATGACCTTTTTATTTATCTAAATAAATTTAACAGGACACTTACTTTAATAGATTACAAAGTATTCTAAGAAAGATTGAGCTAAGGTGGATAGTCCTTTTTTTTTTAAAAGATCTTATTTATTTATTTGACAGACAGAGATCACAAGCAGGCAGAGAGGCAGGCAAAGAGAGAGAAAGGAAGGGAAGTAGGCTCCCTGCTGAGCAGAGAGCCCGATTTGATTCTTTGATTCAGGGCTCCATCCCAGGACCCTGGGATCATGACCTGAGCCGAAGGCAGAGGCTTTAACCCACTGAGCCACCCAGGCACCTCTAAGGTGGATAATCCTAACAGATTTTTGTCCAAATAACATCTATGTCTTTTATGAGTTTATATTAGATAAAAAACCTAAAATGCTATTTGGCGGTTTCTTTGCAGCCTGTCGTGTGGAAAATTTGAAATGCAGAGGAGAAATGATAGCTAAGGAAATCAGTGAAGCCATGAAGGTAAAAGCTACGTGCCAAAAAAGTTATAAAATGAACAAAATGTAGCTAGGTATTTGCTTTAAACATGGATATATATTTAGTCTATTGTAACAGGAATTCTCAGTAGTCTTTTAAGTAGATCTTTAATGAATTTATTAAAGAGACAATAACACTGAGAATAATTAACATTTAGTAGGCACCAGTAAATGCCAGTTTTATATCTGGTTTCTTTGAAGATTGATTATATTTTTGAATTCTGAGAGTTAGCAGTCCATCAAACAGTTTTGGATAATAATACTGCCTAACATTTAGTGAGCATTTATGGGTCAGGCACCATTCATCTGCTTTACATACGTTACCTTCCAATAATCCTATGAAATAGATAAGTGCTAATTTCCCTGTTTTATAGTTGAGAAACTGAGGCACAGAGAGAGGCTACTGCTTGTCCAAATAAATAAATGAGTTAAGACTAAACCCTGGATATTTGGCTCCAGAGCCATATATATATTCTTAACTGCGATATTATGCTGCATATCCAACTTGGATATCTTAATATTGTTATAATAAAATTGCTTATATTCTTGACATTTATTTTATGCATACAGGAAAACATTTGGATATCTAGTTTATGAAAATTGTTTCAAAACTCTTTGGAATCTCCCATGTTTTGATAATTTTCTCAAACATTCTTTTGCGGTTTGTATTGATTCCATGATTTTCTGGTACCCAAAGCATTTTCTTTATCAAGAGCTGGCAAACTGGTGGCAAAAATCTAGCCTTGCCACTTGTCTTTGCAAATAAAACTTCATTGGAACACAGCTGTTTCCATTAATTTATTTATTGTCTGTGGCTTCTTTACATTACAATGCAGAGTTGAGTAGCTGTGACAGAGATGTAAGGCCCTTTACAGGAAAAATGTACTGGTTCCTGCTCTTGATGATGAAGATTTCTAAAATACTTCTATCCTAAAATATGGAATTTTAGACATTAAATCCTCAGTTCTGAAATTGTGTTACTTCCTGCTGCCAAAGTTTTATTTTACTACCAGGCATCGTAGGAATACAATGTATCTTTTTAGTTTTTGTTTAAAATCCTCAATTAATATTGGTATTTTAAGGTCAAGCCAAATATCCATGACCCAAATAATTAGGTCTTAGAAAAAGCCTTCACCTGAAGAATGAAATTCTAGAGCATTGTATCTGTCTCTGTGTGTTTGTGTTCCAACCTGAGATTAATGTTATGTATAACTATTGTTTGTTTAAGTCCTTGCCTGCATTAATTGAACAAGGAGATGGATTTTCCCAAGTTTTAAAGATGCAGCCTATTATCCAGCTCCAGAGGGTCCACCAAGAAGTCTTTTCCGGTTGTTATAGGAAACCAGATGTTAAACCTGAGAGCTTTATAACACAAATAGAAACCACACCAACAGAGACTTCAACCAGGAAAGCCACTGACCTGGTCCTGAAAAGAAGGCGACCTAAAGAGTGTCCCCAGAGAAAATGGTATCCACTGCGGCCAAAGAGAATTAATCTCGACACATAAACTCTTCTTGTTTGTCTTGAGAGTTGAAATTCGACACTGTCAACATTTAGATTATAGCCTAATGCCTAGACTGGATTTCATTTAAAAAGGCAAATAACTCTTTAACTAGTGATTCCTTTATACAAATACAGTAGCTCTATGCTGGGATATAATGTAATAATTGTATTTCCTCATCACTTGGTCTCTGGTAGGTGAAAAGTATATTTTTTGAATATTGGCACAAAGCCCATCAGTGGGCATTAAGAGTGCAAGCTTTTACAGTCCTTAAACGTAATTAGCTCTTGGCTGCCTTATAGCTTTTGTGGAATATCACTAGTAACACATTCTATTGGATTTCTAGTATACATCTTTCTTTTAAGAAGAGCAGTGTCACAGTTGTCTCTAAGTGCTAAAAGTAATCATCAGTTCTGTTTAGGAGCTAGGAGCAGATAAAGTTTATTTGTTTGTTTGTTTCCCCAATGGAGTTTGATTTATCACATTGATATGCAGATGAGGAGACTGGCTTTGACTTTGTTATTCCAAGTTTGGCTAATTTGCATTTGTGGTATTTTTAGAATTTTTTTGTTTTTGTTTTGTAAGACAAAGATGACTTATTTATATAAGACTTTCTCTTAGAAATAAAAATTGGCATGTAGCCAATGTTTCTTGTCCACACTTATTTTCTATAGGCCTTTCAACTTTTAAACGTTATTTGACTTGGGACTAAGGGTTTCTCTTCAGAATTTTTTATTATATCTTTGTACATGATTGCAGTTCAAAAATATATATTGGATTAAAAATTAACAAGTTGTCATTGTGGAACAAATATAGTTGCAATCATACTGAACTATTTTACATTTACAGCTGTTTATTATCAAGGATGTTATTGGTAGAAGGCAAAGCTGTATTGCCTATAGCTCTAATATTTCGCTATAGTTGATTATAGCTCTTACTGTGTCTCTTCCACACATTAATACAATGTAGTCAGGGCCATCTAACTTTTCTCCTTTTCTCCTCTGATGCCTATAACTTCATTCGTTTGCAGCGGAATTTAATCATGATGTTGGGAAATCTGTAATTCTCATTTATTATGTTTTAACAATCATAAAAATGTGACAAAGTCTGTCTCAGTGAAGAAAATTTACAAAGCCACTTTATTGCACTCTGTATTTTAATGTTGCAATTTCAGATCTGTATATTTGTAATTGCAGTGTTTTTAATTAAAATAATGTACAAAGACTGAAATCTTGATACTGTGTATTTTTTAGTTGTTGGAGACATCTTGAACTCAGCTTTAGTTGAATGATAGGTAAACATCCTGCCTTTCAGAACATACTAAATTTCCCTTTGAAATTGTTTTGAAGCTACAGAATATTGTTACTATAATATAGTGCTATGTTTTTATAGTATTTTATAATATTTTTATAACACAAAATTCTGTATGAATTGTTTCATTTCAATAGCCTATAAACAAAACACTTATTGTAAATTCTCCTAGATTAGATAATTGCTTTGTGATTATACAAGAAAATGTCTTCCTTTTTTAAGAGACATATTGAGATACATATAGAGAGACATAGAATTTAATGACTTGATGTCTTGGATTTGCTCTGAAATATGTCGGCAAGGAAAAAAAAGAAAAGGAATAGATTAAGTAAATGTGGCAAAGATCTTAATAATGTTGGATCTGTGTGATGTAGCCATCCTTCTACTCTTGAATCTGTTTGGAAATGGGTAAAATTAAAAAAAGAAAGTTTGTTATATTTTAAAGTTCCCAGGCAACTGAAACTTGAAATCCCTCAGAGAGCCCAGAGTATCATTCCACAGTTATAGGAGAGTTACAGATGAAATACCACCAGGCAGGACAGTATATTAGCATTATTAATTAGGATAAGCCTGGCTGATATCAGTGAAAGTATTAGGTAAGTATACTTTTTTTTATTTTTATTTTTTTTTAGTAATCTCTACACCCATTGTGGGGCTTGGACTCATGACCCCAAGATCAAGAGTCACATGCTTTTCTGACTGA
Source organism: Mellivora capensis (assembly GCA_004024625.1). NCBI lineage: Eukaryota > Metazoa > Chordata > Mammalia > Carnivora > Mustelidae > Mellivora > Mellivora capensis. The sequence continues at coordinate 10,237 of PISX010002499.1, read as the reverse complement.
GCCAGCCAGGTGCCCAAAGTATACATTTTTAGGAGGAGAAATTGGATTCCTGCATAAGCCAAGAATTAGCTAATTAAGATAATGAAAAGTAAGAAAGTCTATAGTTGTAGGCAATGTTGAAGGAAAACAAAGTCAAGTGTTGGCCTCCTTATGGTAAAAAGAAGACTGGATTGGATGGAGTCTTAAAATTTGCTTTCAACAAAAACAAAACAAAAAAGCACAGCACAAGAAGGTCAAATCCAGTTCCAAGGGAGAGAAAACGCCGTTAAAGCAGCTAGTTTCTGAAAGAAGTGAAGGAAAATGGGTTTTCTAAACTTCAGCCATTGGAAACTATTAATACTATTAGTCTGATTGAGTTGCTATAACACATTAGACTGGATGGCTTCACACCCAAATTTAATTTCTTCTATTTCTGGAGGCTTAAAGTCCATGACCAAGATACCAACAAATTCAGTTTCTGGTGAGGTTTCTCTTCCTTTGTATATGCGTGGTGGCAGGGGAGGAGTGTTGGTACTTCTTTTTATAAGGGCATTAATGCTTTTGGATCATGGCCCCACCCATATGACCTCATTTACCCTTAATTATTTCCTTAGAGTCCCCGTCTCCAAATAGAGCCCACACTGGAGGTTAGGGTTTCAACTAGGGATTTTGAGGGGACACATATTCAGTCCATACCAGTAGACAACAGAAATCATATCCTAGAACTTCTCTGGGTCATTAAGGCTTGGGCTGCATGAAGAACAAAGTCAATAAAATCAGACTTCTTGTTTGCTTCAAAATATAGCTATCTCTAAGACTGAATTTGTTTGAGTTCTGCTGAAGGCCATGGTTTTTCCTTCTCTCCCTTCACAGTCATCCATTCAACAAATACATGTTAGGCACCTACTCAGTTCAAAAGTCAGGTTCAGAGCATAGTCTCAGACCCAGGTCATCTATTAGTTATTATTAGTTAATATTAGTTAAATATTAGTTAATATTTTAGTTAAATCGTATTGGAATATGGAATAGTAGAGTTACTTAACCTCTCTGTGCTGCTGTTTCCTTTAATTTAATGGGGATGATGATACCTGTATCAGGGTTATTATGTGAAGTAAATGTGTTCATAATAGAAAGTCCTTAGGCTAGTACTTGGCACACAATTTACATAGTGAGCATTCTGTAAGCACTGTTACTGCTTGGCTTGATGAAAGAAATGAGAACACTCATAGGCTAAACATTGTCTTCAAGAAGCCCATATTCTAATGGAGACAATGAGCATGTAAACAATGATCGTGGAAAGCTCTAATGCTAAATAGATGTATATTGGCAAACTTTGGGAAGAAGCTCGGAAAATCTTTGTGGAGGAGGTGACATTTCAGTAGTTTTGATTATTTTAGGTGAAAAATCAGGAAGATTGCTGGCAGCGTGAAGAGAATTTCCCAAGGCAGGTGGTTGGGAGAGAGCATGATGTACCGAGCCATCAGGTATGGCTATATGTATCCTGTCTAAAAAGACTTGCTACAGGTGAACTTGAAAAGAGGCAGAACTTGAAAAGTACAAGAACTTTGTACTTTTTAGAATTGGCAGTGAATCCCTTTTTCTTCTTGTGTAGCATTTCCCCCCAAATAGCAAGAACGAGAGAAATATGCAGTCAATCTGATGATGAAACCAGGGGGTGTGTTGCCTAGACCATAACATATGAAGAAAGAATGTGTATGGAGGAAACAGTAATGAATTAGCAGATCAGAAGAAGTGTCTGCAAAGAGAGACATTGGTAAGAGAAATTTGCCTGTTTGCCCCCAGAATCTCTGGAGAGCTGAAGAATGGAGGACATTACAAAAGACTGAGATGAGATGGAGGAGCCTATAAATGAGATTGTGTCCACCGCCTCCATTCACCATCAGTGACTGCCTTTGCCAGAGGAACGTGTTTTCTGGAAAAAATTGAAATAAAGAGTCCCTGGAGAGTAAAGATGAAGCTCAGAACAAACAAACGCTCAGAATAAAATTCTCCATTGGAATGGTAAGATTTGAAGTTCCAGAATACTGGTCATTTGGCTCACACATCTTAGATGATCCTGTAGAGAAACTGAACAATCTGAGAGAGCTACAATAGTGGGATATTTAAAGACCCCAAACCACACAGACAGCTGGCTAGTCCAACCACCCTATACTGCAGTCATTCAGTGTCTAAGTTTCAGTTACACAGAGCTTCCAGAAACATTTTTGTATTTCATTCTAAAAAATAAGTGGACATCATAAAAAAAGCTGGAAGCTACCCACATATCCATCAGTAGTAGAATGAAAAATACTAGTTGTGGCATATACATATATGAAACACAAGAATTTTTAAAAAATGAATTACTGATAGAACATGGATGAATCTCAAAGATGTTATGTTGAATAAAAGAAGCCAGACACAAAAGAGTGCATACTGTGTCTGAAATCAGAATAGGCAAAACCAATCTGGTGATTGCCCGTGGGGAGAAGGCAGATATTAACTGGGAATGGGCACTAGGAACTTTTTTGGGTAAAGGAAATGTTCTGTATTTGATCCGAGTGTTGCTCACATGGCTGTATGTATATGTATAACTGCTTAGCTACATATTTATGCATTTTATTATATGTAAGTTTTATCTAAAAAAATAATAAACACACAAATCAAGATTCACCAGACATTTGAGGGAGGCATTTATTTATTAAAGATTTATTTTTTTAAGAGAAAGAGCATGTGCAAATGGGGATAGGGCCAGAAAATCTCAAGCAGACTCCCTACTGAGTACAGAGCCCACCATGGAGCTCGATCTCACAACCCTAAGATCGTGACACTAATCGTGACCTGAACTGAAACCCAAGAGTCAGACACTTGATTGAGCCACCCAGGTGCCTCTTGAGGGAGGCCTTTAAATGCAGAGACCAAAGACTATGAGTTCCACAAAGGAAAGAATCTTTGTTCTGATGTATTCCAAACACCTAGAAAAGTGCCTGGCATATAGTTTCTTAGTGCATATTGGTTAACTGAGTGAATGAAAACAAGTACACTAAAACCAAAGAGAAAATAAGACCTCAGAAAACCTAGAGATACATATAAAACAAAGTTCCAGAATAATCACTGTCCTCCGAGAGATAACAGAAGATATTCCATTTGTTAAATATCTGAATACTAAATTAAATATCTGAATATTAAACAACAAAGTGTTCTTGAAAATTATAGGTGTAAAAGTTGAAAGAAATTCAGTAGGAAGGCTGGAAGATAATACAAAATTTTTCCAAAAGCAAAACAAGATTAACAGATGGCAATTTAGAAAGGATAAGAATAAAGAGAATAAATTCAGAGGGTCCTATATCTGCCAGAAAGTACAGAAAAGAACCAAGGAGCAAAATGATCAAACAATGCAATTACCATGTGACCCAGGAATTCAAATCTAAAAGAACTGAAGACATGTCTCCACAATAATTTGTACATGAATGTTTGTAATAGCAATTCAAATGTCTATCAGCTGATAAGTAGAAAAATAAAATATGGTATATCCAACTGATGGAATATTATTTGGCAGTAAGTATAGTACATATTACAATGTGGATGAAAACTTGAAAGCATGCTAAGTTACAAATCACTCACAAAAAACTTTTGTATGATTCCATTTATATGAAGTCTCCAGAGTTGGCAAATCTATAGAAACAAAATAGGGGGCACCTGGGTGGCTCAGTGGGTTAAAGCCTCTGCCTTCGGCTCAGGTCATGATCCCAGGGTCCTAGGATCGAGCCCCGAGTCGGGCTCATGACCTGAGCCAAAGGCAGAGGCTTAACCCACTGAGCCACCCAGGCGCCCCTAGGATGGTACACTTTAAATGGGTGAATTACCTGGGATATGAAGTGTATCTTAATTTAACAAGAGTAAAGAAATAGAAATAATACAAGAAACATTCCCAGATACCAAGACTCCACATGGATTCCAAAACTCTGGAAGGTAAAAGCCCACTGAGTATTCAGCACAAGAAAAGGTAAGAAACAAAAAACCAAAATCGCCCCTACCAAAGCACATCACTGTATTAAAGAGAAGTTCCTAAAAGCTTCCACTAGGGGAGAAAGATCATAAAGGAAGAGGAATCTGCATGGCATCAAACTACTAAACAGTATTTTTTTTTTTAAGATTTTATTTATATATTTGGGAGAGAGCAAGAGACAGAACATGAGCAGGGGAGAGGCAGAGAGAGAAGCATTTATCCCCCTGAACAGGACGCCTGACTGGGCTCAGTCCCAGAACTCTGGGATCATAACCTGAGCTGAAGGTAGACACTTAACCAACTGAGCCACCCAGGTGCCCCTAAACAGTTACTTTTAATCTAGAACTCTCTGGAGCAATAAACCTATAAACATATAGGTATAAATGAGTTGCAACCTAGAAATCTACACCCAGCCAAACTATCAGTCAAGTGAGAGTTTAACCTAAAGCCATTCTCAGACATGTAAAATTTAAATAAATACATACTTTAAAATATATACATTTTACCCCCAAAGCATGCTGTTTGGGACACTACTAGTGGATGTGCTCCACTACAAAGGGTAAACAAAAAAGCAGCAGCCATGGGGTCTAGCAAAGAGAAGCTACAAGATGGAAAGCTAAAAACTCGAGTCTACAGGACACTAGTCAGCAAATATGAAGAAAAGTCCATCCAGTCAGACCAGGCTGCAACAGGAATAGGAAGGACTAGAAAAGAGGTATTTTCAGGAGGAGGAAATATAACTGACAAAAGGAGTGATAGTTTTAACCACCTGGAGAACTGTATAAAGGAGATATTTGTGGTATTTAGATGTCCAGAAAAACGAACCAGATAAGAAATCAGACAACTATTTGCTATAGTATAAGCGGAAAACTGTACAGGAAATGTACTCACAGTTACGAATCAACTTCACAGTGACCAGTGTTCATAGATATAACAAGGAACACTCTAACCTGAGTTCAATAAAAAATTGGAATAGTTCTATTGGGAGGGTAAGAGGATTGGGAAGTAATCAGTACAGGAAGGGCACTCAGCAGTTGGGGCGAGTAGTGGTGAAAGCACTAGAGCTGGATTCAGGGTCCCCCCCCTTAACTGCTGGGCTCTGGGGAACTCCACGGTGTCCCAGGACAGGAGCTGGGAGCAGCCAGGGGGACAGGGATCGGGCACGGAGGGAGCTTCTGGACCAACCAATGCAGAAGTTCATTTTGTAATACTGCAACAACTCATGTGGTCGTAACTACGTGACCATCCGAGTATCAGCCATAAAGTGGGAATGTTGGGGAGTAAAATCTTCACCACAAGTAAAAGTCAGTGCATAATCCCTGAAACAGCTGAACCAAAAGACACCACAAGGTGGATATTATTCAAGCAAATACCAGAAAAAGCAAACAAACTGCTAAGAGACTGGAAAGTGAATGAACTGAGGTGGCTGAAGCAGGCTGACGAACTGAGATTTTTTTGTTATAAGCCTTATGGATTTGATTCTTTTATGTGCACGTAATACTTGCATAAAGATACATTTTTAAGTGATTTTAAAACTCACGCAATATGCAAGTGAATATGAGTAATCTTTGATTCTTTCATTATTCCTCTCGCTGAGAATTAAGAAACAAATCCCCCGGAGGCTTTTGCAGGGTTTCAGTTCCATTCTCTCGGTATATTTCAGATAAGACTTGCAGACTTTGTTTTTAGCTGAGAGTTTAGTTTTGGTTTCTTTAGAGGGTGGTTTTTTTTTTTTTCTTTCTCCCTGAACTATTGCTTTGCAAATAGGATTCCATTATGCAGCCTCTGTGTATAAAAATGATGAAAAAGTATCTTTCTGGAGAACCACTGAAGAGGCTGCAGTGATTTTATGAAAGGATTTGGGGGAAACTAATGTTATATTCATTTGAGACTTTACAGCTCAAAGTCTCCCTGTAATCATTGCTTATACCTTGTGGGCTAGTCACTAATATTAGTTCAATGGATGAATGATTTCACATTGCAAATTTCTGACTTGTCAGTTTCCTCTAGCTCACAATCTGACATTAATGACTTGGCATTCATATTCATTATTAATTGAGTTTAGAAGATGGGCTTTGTACTGCAGGAAGTAGGGGGTGGGAGCATGAGAGGGGGTGGGATCTAAAGGACTGGGGGGCAAATCCTGGGGAACTTGCCTGAATTAGAACTCTAGGGGCTCTTGGCTACTGAAGCTGAAGTCCGCTCCCCATATGTCCCGGAGGATGTCAGAGCAGAGGATGGCATTCATACTCTCAAACTGACTCCATGGTGCTAACCGATCTATTTTCCCTCTGGCCCACTTCTTGGGTTGCATTCCTTTGACTTTGGGTGGCCTGGCAGAGCCAGATAAGAAAACTTGGCCCCTTGGGGTCCCCTACTCCGGCTGATCCCCCTGCCTGTGAAGGATCAGGCAGTCTATTTTCACCTTGATCAGCCTCAGTCAGAGAATGGCTCCCGTGCCTCTGGGTTCATACCTAGTCAGAGACTTCAAGGCCTCCCTTGCTGCCCACACGTGTGTCATGGTGCGTGGCTCTGCCGCCCACTCCTGCCACTGGCGGCACTGGAACTCTCTCCACTCCTGCCTCTGGCGCTACCTGGATGGGAATCCCCTCCATGCCCCTCTTCACCACCTTTTCTTTTGAATCCTCTTACAGCTGGTAGGGTATCTCCACTGGAAGAGAAGGTAGAAAAAGGATTATTATTTATTTGACAGAGACCAGGACAAGGGGGCTTTGCTGTGGACCACGGGAGAGACACAGGCAGGGCTTGGAGTCACAGAGCCTCGCCCCACTGTGATAGTCGGCAGGTCCTCGGGACAGTGGCTGAGTGTGCGCTCTCTGTGACTTCTCTCTCTCTGCATCATGAGAATTTTTCATACGTGCCTTCTTTTATTCCACAAATACTCAATGAATCCAAACAGGGTGCTAAGATGCCTATGGCTATGCACATGTGAGCCAAGGAACAGACCCGGCGCACAAGCCATCTACCGTTGGCCACTGGAGAATCCAACAGGCTGGTCAAGGGGGAGCAGAGAGAAAGAGGAGCAGCGGGGGGTAGAGGGACACACACCTTACTGCTGCCGAGGTTCCAGGTTCCAGAAGGAAGAAGAGACTGAAACCCACAGGTTTCTGAGACCTCTGAGGAATTAGCAGCAAGAAGTTGGTTGGTCCGGCTTCAGCAGCTATGACAGGGTACTACGGAACTCCTACACCTTACTGGCAAATTTTGATACTGCAATTCCCTTTGTTAGAAACCCAACCAAGAGTTTTTCTTTTAAAGGAAATTATCAGATTTGGCAAATGATTGCTTCTGTAGATATACTTCTTACCAAAATGAATCCTCATTTCGTTTGTCCTTTACACTCAAAAGGAAGAAAAATTCAAGAACATAAGTAAGCACCGCATTCTCTTTTCTGAGTGATGGACTCCGTGACTCCCATCTCTTGACCCCAGCACTCTCTGGCTGCCCTCCCTGAAACACTGGATTTAATTTGCTGGGGGTTCTGCCTGGACCCCCTTCTACCAGCCCCAGCTGTTATGTAAGTCGTGGAGAAAGGAAACAGAGAAGGGATACTCTGAGACGTGGGAACAAAGGCGCCATGGTCAGGTTTACCCCTATGTTGTCTGTGAAGGTGGTACACTCTCTGGGGCCTTGTCAGGTGGTATGTGTAACGTGCAGAGAGACCTGTGGTTTCCCTCACTACTTAATACATTGGATCAGTGCCTTAGGATGCTCAGAAACCATGTTTTTCTCTAACAAATTCCTTTTCTCTTTCATATCTCCCTAGAAATCTGATTTGAAAAAAATTGTTTTTAAGATGTAGTTATTTATTTATTTGACAGAGAGAGAGAGAGAGATCACAAGCAGGCGGCGGGGGGGGCGGGAAGCAGGCTCCCCACCGAGCAGAGAGTCCAATGCGGGACTCGATCCCAGGACCCCGAGATCATGACCTGAGCCAAAGGCAGAGGCTTAACCCACTGAGCCACCCAGGTGCCGCTGAAAAAAATTGTTTAAACAAACCCGCAATGTCAAATTTGTTCCAGCAACATGAAGTCACAATATATTGTACTCTTGGGAGATGAAGATACGTATTACCCAAAGAGCCTAGATATCCATCAACAGATGAATGGATAAAGAAGATGTGGTATATATACACAATGGAATACTATGCAGACGTCAAAAGAAATGAAATCTTGCCATTTGCAACGACGTGGATGGAACTAGAGGGTATCATGCTTAGTGAAATAAGTTAATCAGAGAAAGACAACTATCATATGATCTCCCTGATATGAGGAAGTGGAGATGCAACATGGGGGGTTGGGGGGGTAGGAAAAGAAGAAAAGAAGCAAGATGGGATTGGGAGGGAGACAAACCATAAGTGACTCTTAATCTCACAAAACAAACTGAGGGTTGCTGGGGGGAGGGGTGTCGGAAAAGAGGGGTGGGGTAATGGACATTGGGGAGGGTATGTGCTATGGTTAGTGCTGTGAAGTGTGTAAACCTGGCGATTCACAGACATGTACCCCTGGGGATAAAAATACTTTATATGTTTATAAAAAATAAAAAAAATTATTAAAAAAAAAGATACGTATTACCCAAAGAAAAGGAAGAGATTCAGTGAAGCCACCACCGTAACCATTCCCCCAAATCGGTCAAAAGCCGTTCATAAATAGAGTGAATTGTAGAACTTGGAAAGTAGCATATTTTAAAAGCAAACATGTGAAGAGTCCACTATATGTCCAGAATTATACAAAAATACTATCCTGGGGCACCTGGGTGGCTCAGTGGGTTAAGCCTCTGCCTTCGGCTCAGGTCATGATCTCGGGGTCCTGGGATCGAGCCCCGCATCAGGCTCTCTGCTTAGCAGGGAGCTTGCTTCTCCCCTCTCTCTACCCGCCTCTCTGCCTACTTGTGATCTCACTCTCTCTGTCAAATAAATAAATATTTAAAAAAAAAAAAACTATCCTGTGAATGTTTAGATATAGTCTTATAAACTGATTTACTGAAGCTAATAGTAATAAATTACTAGTAGTTACCATGGGCGGAGTGCTTCCTATGTGTCAGGAACATGCTAAAAGGTTCACATGTATCATCTCAGTAAATCTCAGGACAATCTATGAGGTAGAGGCGACTATCTCCATTCTCATGATGCAGAGAGACAGAAGTCACAGAGAGCGCACACTCAGCCACTGTCCCAAGGACCTGCCGACTATCACAGTGGGGCGAGGCTCTGTGACTCCAAGCCCTGCCTGTGTCTCTCCCGTGGTCCACAGCAAAGCCCCCTTGCCCTGGGTCTCAGATACGGGTGCCATTACACGATAGCCCCCTTGCTGGACCCCTCTTCCGCCTCCCCTTCCCCCTCCTCCTCCTCCTTCTTCTTCCTTTTCTTCTTTTTCTTCCTTCTTTTTCTTTTCTTTTCTCCTCCCCCTCCCCCTTCTCCCCCTTCGTCTTCTCCTTTTTCTCCTCCTCCTCCTCCTTCTCCTCCTCTCCTCCTCATTCATGACTTATGATAACATATGCTAACAGCAAACATTTCTCAATTTTCCAGGAGTTGATGAATAGCTAACATCGCCAGATAATAGCAGAATCTAAGAAATTGCCCAAAGTGGTTTAAAGCAGTTGATTTTCTTACAGAGATTCAATATAGTACACCACCCCACCCCGCCCCCATCCCGTCCTTATCCGTGGTTTGCTTTCCTCCATTTCAGTTATCCATGGACAACTGGATAAAACAGATGATCCTCCTTCTGATGTATTGTCAGAAGGTCAACAGTTGACTAATGCTACATCACAATGCCTGACTTATTCACTTCACTTCATCTTATCACATAAGCATTTTATCATTCCATATCAACACAAGAAGAAAGGTAAGTACAGTAAGATATTTAGAGAGACCACCTTCACATAACATTTATTTTATTCATGTATTTATTTTTAAAGATTTTATTTATTTACTTGACAGAGAGAGAGCACAAGCAGGGGGAGCAGCAGGCAGAAGGAGAAGCAGATTCCCCGCTGAGCAGGAGCCCAATGTAGGGCTCCATCCCAGGACTCTGGGATCATGACCTGAGCTGAAGTCAGATGCTTAACGACTAAGCCACCCAGGTGCCCCTCACATAACCTTTTTTAACACTATATCATTATAATTGTTCTATTTTATTATTTATTTGCTATTACTACTAATAATATTACTGTGTCTAATTTTTAAACTAAACCTTATCACAGGAATTTATGTATAGAAAAAAACAGTGT